>LPNX011110577.1:92586-104130 GCA_001517045.1 Pseudotsuga menziesii | reverse complement strand
ACATGAGATGCATAAATATATATTTCTTTCTGAATGCCAATGCAATCCTTCCTATATGAAAGCCTAAACACAACTCTCATCCAAGCAATCCAATGCAAGTGCCTCCACAAATCCATATCTAAGATGCAACTAAGAGTGCAACTACTTTGTATTTTTCAATATAAAAGAATGAAAAATGCAATAAAAGTCATCTAAAACTCTCAGTCTCTGCAGCAAGTATAAAAGACAAGCCTAGCAAGACACCAAGACAAAAAGAGTAATGCACTAATGGCAAAACAAAAAGGAAAAATGACTAAAACTACTTTCAAAGAAAAATCAATGAAAGAGCGGTCTCTCGTCACAAAAGAGGCATCCAACAGACAACATCAGACCCAAGGAAGACCCAACCACACTCACAATCCACCCAGCAACTTCCCCCAACATCAAACTCACCAAAAGGGAGGATGTACGCGACTGTATAAAGAACAGCTGTGTATGTACGCGACTTTAGGCCCAAAATCCGCATGGAAAAGCACATATATGCGACTTTTGGCCAAAAACCCGCATAGGAAGGCCCATATACGCGACTTTTGGCCAAAAACCTGCGTGGAAAAAAGGATTTTAGTGTAAAATCTATGTGTATACGCGACTTTTGGCCAAAAATCCGCGTATGTACGTGACTTTTGGCCAAAAACCTGCGTATACAGAGAAGGCAGTGGTAAAAAGCAGGCCATAGGTCAAACAAATAAAGGGGAGTGTCAATGGATGAACATACTATAAAATGCGACACAGAAACAAGGAGAAATAGAGAGCAAGTCAATAATATCAAGCCCATTGTGCCCATAAACCCCAAAATAAAAACAAGGGACATCCCCAGCGGAGTCGCCAATTCTGTTACGGAGAGAAATTCCTATGGCTTGGGGTACCACAACAGACAGCTAGACTCCATAAAATCAATCTTTCCCAATATGCAATAGAAATTAAAACCATCTAACACTAAAGGATCGAACCTCGTACCTTATTCCGGACGGTTGAAGTAGATCCCCATTGAGCTTTCCAATCTTCAGCTTGAATTGTTATAGCACGTCCTCAACAACAAGTAAACAATACAAGCATACTATATTTCATGGTGTTAGATCTATTCTAGCATATATAATCAATAATGTATAAGCATTTGACATATTCCAATGGATGCAACATTCATTCAAATACACATTACTGGATAGGAAAAGATATTTCTATTAATATGAATCAGAGATTACAAGTGACAACCTCTGATGGCACGTCTGCGAACCGGAGAAACTGAATCCCCCACTTGGGCCTCCACCACCTCAATCCTCCATCACTCTGATAGCAAGCTCACTAACAAAGGCAAGCTTAGGAAGAACACAACAGTGCTCCAAAGGGACAAAGGGATGCAGACTCAAGTATAGTTCTGGCAACAATGGACTATAGTTTCGGTACTCTCAATTCTCTCCCCCTTACAATGTCTCAATGGTTCCTTATATAGCTTTCCAAAGTGATACTGAAAGGTCGAATCCGTGTGATCTCAAGGCATATGGAAGGCCAGGAGTCATATGAGTCGGATTCAAGACAAGGAACGGTCCAACAGTTTTGGATTATGCACACATCTCGATGTATGCGACTATATAGGGAATATCCACGTATGTACGCGGTTATCGGGGAAAAGGCCGCGTATATCATTTTTCTAATGTTTTTAGGGATGGTCAATGATACATCAAAAGACAATAAATGGTCCATAGGGAATAATGATTCTGCAGCGGGATAGGGGAAGGACATACAATGTGTGATTCACCTAGTGTGGTGAAATCCGCTATAACACAGACACATACATGTTGTTTTTTAGTGGTCTTGGAGAATTTACTCTCAATGAACTATTCCAAGACCCTAAAACCTAATCTTGTGGGTGTACCCTATCAAAAAAAATAATGTAATCCATTTTAATTAAGTGTTGATTTTAATGGCTGTAATTACTCAAAGGGAAATGGCTGTGCAACTAATGACATTATGACTCAGGAGTGAAATAAATATGCACACCATAACAAACAATTCTAAGTGCAATCTTTGTCAAATGAAAAATAGGGTATGGCACTACATGAGATGCATAAATATATATTCCTTTCTGAATGCCAATGCAATCCTTCCTATATGAAAGCCAAAATAAAACTCTCATCCAAGAAATCCAATGCAAGTACCTCCTCAAATCCATATGCAAAAAATGCAACTACCTTGTATTTTTCAATATAAAAGAATGAAAAATGAAATAAAACTCGTCTAAAACTCTTAGTCTCTACAACAAGTATAAAACACAAGCCCAGCAAGACACCAAGACAAAAAGAGTAATGCACTAATGGCAAAACAAAAAGGAAAAATGACTAAAACTACTTTCAAAGAAAAATCAATGAAAAAGCAGTCTCTGGTCACAAAAGAAACATCCAACAGACAACATCAGACCCAAGGAAGACCCAACCATACTCACAACCCACCCAAGAACTTCCCACAACATCAAACTCACCAAAAGGGAGGATGTACACAATTGTTTAAATAACAGTTGCGTATATACGTGACTTTTGGCCAAAAAGCTGCATGTATACATGGATTTTGGCCAAAAACCTACGTGTATACGCGAATTTTGGCCAAAAATCCGCGCATGTATGCGACTTTTAGCCAAAAACCTGCATATACAGAGAAGACAGTGGTAAAAAGTAGGCCAAGGGTCAAACCCATAAAGGGGAGTGTCAATGGATGAACATTCTATAAAATGGAACACAGAAACAAGGAGAAACAAAGAGCAAGTCAAGAATATCAAGCCCACGGTGCCTGCAAACCCCAAATAAAAACAAGGAATATCCCTAGCAGAGTCACCAATTCTGTTATGGAGAGAAATTCCTATGGCTTGGGGTACCACAACAGACATCTTGACTCCAGAAATAAATCCTTTCCAACATGCAAGAGAAATCAAATATCTAACACTAAAGGATCAACTCTATGCACATGGATAGGGTTCATCAACTCTGTCCACATGGATAGGGTTCATCAACTCTGTCCACATGGACAAAGTTAAGTTCATCACTCCATGTGAACAGAGTTCATCAACTCTGTCCATGGACAGAGTATTCATTCATGAACTTTGTCCATGGACAGAATTAATACAAATATCTTCCTTATTATACCTATGAACTTAGATTAAAATTTAAAAAAATGCACAATATCTTAATATAATAGTAAGTATAAACTGTAAATAATAATCATTATACAAGTTATATGTTTCTTTTATGATTTAGGTTAAAAATACACAAGATCAAATAGATCAATAATCAAAAAAATTGTTGTTTTATGTGTAATAATGTCTTTTTTTATGATTTATATTAAACCTACTAAAATACGTTTTGCTAAGTAAAGTTATCAGGGAAAGAGTTGATGAACTCTGCATGAACTATGTTTTGCTAAGTATAATCCATTGTCTTTTCTATTTGAACAGAGTTGATGAAATCTGCCCACATGTGGACAGAGTTGATGAACTCTGTCCAAATGGACAGAGTTCATCAACTCTATCAAAATGGACAGAGTTGATTAACTATTTCCACATTTGGACAGAGTTCATCAACTCTGTCAATTTGGACAGAGTTTAACTCTGTCCACCTATATCCCCATTGTCGACCAGGTTTAAAGCATATATTCATAATCAACCACTTTATAGTACCTTCTTTGTTACAAATTAAATAATCACAACAAGAGGCCTAGAGAGCTTCCATAATATTGCATTGGGGACAGGTAATTCCATTTTTATCTTGTTAATTTTGTAGATTACCATATAAAATAAAATTTTAAAACTTTAATAAAGAGGACAACAGCCTTAAGGGTAGGGATCTTTGAACCGATTTAATCAATTTTTTATTAAAGTCTTCTGAACTTTGTCCAAATGTGGACAGAGTTCATCAACTCTATCCAAATGTGGAAAGAGTTCATCAACTTTGTCCATTTGGACAGAGTGCATCAACTCTGTTAACATGGACAGAGTTCATGGATGACTACCTTCGTCATATACGTATTAACTAAAATAAAAATTATAAGAATTATACACTACTAATTAACATATGCAAACTTTAACTCTGCAATACTAAGACGAAAAACGAATATAAGACATTGACTACAACAAGAGATAAATCACATATTCAACGTTTCGAATTATAAAAGCAACTACATAAACATTTACTTGACAAGGGGCAGCATAGCAAGACCAGACCACGAACAGACCCTCCAAGAAAAAACCACAAAAACCCCCACAAAAGTGACCTCCATGAACAGACCTCCATGCCAAACAAATCTCCACGCCAGGCAGACCATCACGAAGCAACCTCCACGAACAGACCTCCATGCCGAAAGGAAACTAGACAGGTAGTGGGGTGCTAGGATGGTGTATGTACACGTCAGGAGGAACGGGGAGGTGGACGGGGATGACGGGAAACAACCAACAAATTGGGTGGCGGGAGAAACACAACAGGATGAGGACAAATGACTACAGGTGAAAACAATGAAAATGGGGTCGGAGCTGACCTTTTATGCAGAATAATTATTCGACCGAATAATTGCTCAGCTGAACAATTGTTCAACCAAATAAGTATTGAAACCACCGTAAAAATTACCAGTCGGCTATGTGTTCTGTAAAATTAAACGGTTCACCATTAAAGGTAATTCGACCGAATAAAGGATTCATTATTTGGCCAAATAACTATAATTATTCGGCCAAATAAATTCATTATTCAACCAAATAAATATAGTTATTCAGCTGAATAATGTCCTCTATGTTGTTTGGGCACCCGATTCTCACGGAAGTGTTACCCAACTTCATGTTTTCACCCTTAAATCTAAATTAATCAAATGCATTGGACATATCATGCTGATAAGCATACATCTTACCCTTGTAGATCAATAAGATTGAATCACCTCCTAATCTAGATTGATATTCCATGAGATATGGTATCCTTTAACAAATCTCAAGTGCTTAATTGGGAATGGAGGAAGGATAGATATTCTAGAAGCAATAATTTTGGTGAAGATATCATGGAAAACATTGGAAAGGGAAATTGGGAAAAATATCTCAAAAATGGAGGGGTTGTAGTCTTTTAATATCATAAAAATGAATTATCAATTAACATCTCCCAATTTTTGTGCCTTGTTTACCACCCAAAATTTTGTTTGAGATCTAATTGATGATGTGATAATAGGCCTGATCAAAATGAGCTTAAAAAACCTCATGTATTAGAGATTTGTTTGGTTCCATTGAACAAATCGTTTCTTCCATTTTAGCATCTAATATTTCTCCCATAAAATTATGTTTATCCTTCTCAAATATGAGAGAGGGGATGTTACTAATCATATCCTTCCATGCCTGCATAGAGGAGGTAGGTGACATTTTTAGTAGAATGTGTGGAAGAATTCTTGAGTTTCCTCTAGGATCATGTCAAAGGTTGTGATGATCCTATATTCCTCCTTTGTTATTTCAGCACATTGATGTTTGAAACTACATCATGTTATATTTCTTATGAAAGAACTTCATAAATCTATCTTTGGACTTAAGTTTTTTTTTTTTCAATTCTCATATTTATCCTATTGGATTTTAAGAAGGGATGAAGAAGAGTATTTTCCCTAAATCAAGAGGGACTTTTTTTAACTTTGTGCATTCCTTCTCTAATTTAATTTTGATGATACACTTTTGATATATTTTCTAACATTAGTTGGAGGGTTGAAGAATGTTTTGAACCATATCTATAATTATCACTTTATTTCCTTCATCTTAACCTCCCATGGATAAGATAGGGGCACTTATAATGTTATGTTCCATGTTTTTTTAATGATTCTCCACGTTCTTGTATGCTTTAAATGAAAGGGTAAAACTTGAATGGCATGGGACCATAAAATTTCACCTAACTGATGTTGAGAGAAATTGTTCAATGGTGATTTGAGTTTGAGGATTGGATTATGTTCAAGAATACATGAGAAACATATAATAGGAAGGTTATTTGTTTCAAAATATGATCAAGGATTTCTAGTATATGGCACAAGCCAATCTGGTTGTTTCTCCAATTACTCATTTCAAGCTCATTTTTACAGAAAGGTTCCATGAGATCCCACTTTGAAATCATGTCCTCTAGCATCTCTCAATAAGGATATTTGTAGAAACCCCACCGACCTCATTTTGCATAAGCAATAATTATTGGCCTAAAATCACCAAATAACACCCTAGGGATAGTTGGGAGAGTGTCCCTAAATTTTCTTACAATATTCTAGGAGATGTGTTTCCCTTGATGTTTCTACGTGCATGTATATTGAAGATATAAAAATGTTTCCTTATCATTTTTTCCTTTATTAGAGAAAGTACATGGAAAATGTTAGGATTTGTATACATATACCATATACAT
This sequence comes from Pseudotsuga menziesii, assembly GCA_001517045.1. Taxonomy (NCBI): domain Eukaryota; kingdom Viridiplantae; phylum Streptophyta; class Pinopsida; order Pinales; family Pinaceae; genus Pseudotsuga; species Pseudotsuga menziesii. The sequence continues at coordinate 97,708 of LPNX011110577.1, read as the reverse complement.
GTAGAATGAATCTCTTATCATGCAAATTCCCCCAAATGCTCAATAGGAAGGTATGTGTTCTCTAATAATATTTTTCCAACCACATTTATAATATCCTTAACTTGAATTTATTTGAGATTTTTTTCTTATAGGAGTAGCAAACACTATTGGATGTTCTATTTTCATAATATTCTTAAGATTGTTCTATTTTTTCCTACTTCCTACCCCCTTACCATTCCAAAAGAATATCAACATCACTTAATTTGGAGGGGGTTTCTTATGGTTCCAAATGTGTTCTATAGTGTGCTATAGGTCACTAATTCTTTTTTTCTAGTAATCTCCTAAAAAAATACGTTTCTCTTATTTTTCCCCTATAAGTCTTAATCAATTTGTGAATACTTAGTCACACGCCATAAGAAGATTTCATTATGGATACTTATGAAGAACTATTCCATTGGGATCTCCAAATTTATCAAATATCATATTTTCTCAATGATGTTCAACCGTGATTACTTTAGTGGGGGGTGGATATGCTAGACATATCCTTCGGGTTGTTGTGGGAGTAAGATTCCCACCTCCTCTTCTACTTTATTCTTCTCTAGGTTTAGATATAGAGAACTCACCGAGGTCAAGATGGCTTGAGTTCCCAAGTTGTTAATTGGTGAACCTAATATGGTGGATCTTTTGTTCATTATTCCTACATATAGGAACTCAATAATTCAAAGCAATTTATGTAAGGTACTTCCTTCCCACCTTTGGGATGTGGGGTCTTTTTATAAAATCTTTTTTATAATGAGATTTATTATCCACTTGTAGTTATTCAATTACCTATGGTTTATTTTTTTTCGGTAGTCCTTCACAATGCATTTGTATATGTGATATGTAATGCATGGGAACAAGATATGATCATAGTTTATATAATTGGTATGAGTCTTTTATTCTCAATTGAGACAGATAGTTTCAAAAATAATAATTTATGTATCTACTTCCACATAGATTATGATGCAGGTGTACATACTAGATTTTGATTCTATTTTGTGTATATACTTTTCAAGTGTGTTTATCAGAAAAAACATAGATTGGTTATCCTAGAAGATCAAAGGAATATGGGGAAAGAAAATTAAGACAAGGATTGAGGATGAAGCATAATCTTCCATATTAAATACAACTAAAAATTAGTTAAAATGCAAACCTCTAGGCCCATGAAGTAAATACATCCTTTGAAAATTAGGTCCTTGTCTTACTTAAACTTTAAGTAGAAAGCATAAAATCCCCTTCCAAAGATGTAGGATTGCATATTTATTTAATAAATAGTTTCTATTTCCAATGCAACCATGATTTCATTATTTTCAATGAGGGTCAAATACTGAGGAAATGTCCCATGAGGGCCTTTCAACAAACAATAGGGATTTCTTGTAATGAAGGGAAAAATGAAAATTCATAGTCAAGATTTGTTCAGTCTTCTTCAAAAATGATTGGTTATTACATTGAGAAACTTGATTATTCTTTAAGACAGTGGTTATGAGATATTTAAAGGTGAATATATTTATTGTAAACATTAGAGGAATCACTGGATTTGATCACCCCTCTTGCTACTACATAAAAAACCTTATTCATAGCACCCTTGAGATATAAACCTAACCTTTTGACTAATTCTATTTTTGTGACTTTTTAAAATTTCAAAATCTATTGCTCTTCCCAATCATAGAAGAAGTATATATTTTCAAAAATGGATTCATCTATTTGGGGGGATCGCCTAACTTTGCCAGGGTAGGTGAATTTTCAAATTACTCTTATTTTCCTAACAAATTTTCTTTTGTTTCTTGAAATTGATGAATAACTTCTAACCAACATAAATCCATCCTAAATGTGGATCTATCAAGCACTGAGAGGTATCTAGTTTCTTGAGGAGTTATTTTTCTAATGACTTTTATTTGGTTTTAATTTTTTATTTTATAAGTGGATATGGAGTTTTTAACTATTTTTTATTTGGTTTTCATTTTTTATTTTGTGAGGCACATAAAAAAATTTAATTATTACTTTTAATTTTTGGTACATAACATTATGTATGTTACGCAACATTACTCATCTCCCCCATAGTGGGTTGTAAGCACCTCACTACTCTCGGTGAAATAATTTGAGAGCGTAATGGTGCAAAAAAGTGATACATTAAAACAAACTATGGTGGTGGTTTCTTGTTATGTAGGTGGATGCTGTTGTTCAGGAATAAACACCCTTATAACCTAGGGTCTGGGGTTACCAACGTACATCTAAAACTTGCAAAGAATCGTCTTTAAAGTATAGAAAATAAATAAGAAGATATATTGGACTCACCCGATTATCGACTGTTGATCAAAGTTTGGTCTTCTCCCGCTCTACTTCTCTCCAAAGCTTTTAGGGATGCACCTCCTTCACCTGTAAAGAGAAAATTCTCCAAGTAAAAACTTATACATTGATATATGAAAGGTTATATAAATAACATATATAGTGCTTAATCAAATATATTTATCAACCATGATACATGAAAGAGACTCAACACGAAGATGGAAGAAGAATTATCTTTATTAACAATAGTGAATGAGATAAGTGTACAACCCTGTTAGAATAATCCGTCGGGATTATTGTAAATAGATAGGAATATGAATAGATAGGAATATGAATAGATAGGAAGGTGAAAAGGCTATTTTCAACCGCCACATCTAATGTATAAATAATAGCTTTTGGCAAAGTAATAAACAATCAATCGGGAGTTATACCTAACAACTGGTATCAGAGCAGGTTGTCTGCCATAACTCCTGCTGCATTTTCTGCGCCCTCCTGGCTGCCAGACTGCCTGCCAGTCTGCCCCTGCGCGCATTCATTATGTACGTTTATGTTAAGGTGATTCTATGCTGCAAACCCTAATCCCTTGAACGTGGTTGAATGATATTGTGAGAATTAAGGTAAATATCATCGCTCTTGGGAGCGGTACGCCTGTTCTTCTTGCTCTCACCACCAGCATATCCAATGCCAAATTCATGTCTTCCAGACCTCGAGTGAAATGCAGTTCTATTTCCGGTCATAGTTACAATGGTTGGGTCAGTTGCACCAGTTAATCCAAAGCTGGTTGCAAGTATCTATAGTAGTGGTTCTTTCTAACAAGCTATCAAATTGGGAGGGCATGCTTGCTAGCCATCGATTTGCTACAGAACTGGGTTATGATTTGGGCCCATATTGTAAAAGTTGATTGGGGTATTTTAATGGATAGGGCTATCGAACAACTATCTCTGGTTTTCCTAAATCTCTTGCACCTTCAAACATATTCTATTTACTCAAAAAAAAAAAACTAACTTTAAAATCCCTAAAACCCGTAGACCTTCCTCTCTGAAATAAAAATTCCAGAGCACTGATCGATGCAAGAGGCCGACAAAATCTACAGAGTAGCTCTCTCCTGCTTTGGACTGCATGTATTACTGCGTTGAAAGTGTTGATAGGCTGCGTGGAGTGAAGGACGAGTTGAAAGGCGAGTAGAAGGACTGGAAACCTTGAAGACTGCAACCTCCATTGCGTGAAGAGCTAGCGTTGAAGACTGATGCCATTGCTGATGCGTTGACAGCGTGAACCTGCTCGTGGAGAGACTGCTCCTGGAGAGATACTGCGTTGATATATATCTGCGTTGATAGCTGCGCTGCGACCTACGAATTCCGGGTGAAGAGATTGTTTGATAAATGTATTGTGGACTGATATATATACTGCCATGTCCTCCATCTACGTGTTGTGTGCTGCGACCTGCCAAGAATACTGCTGCGTGCCATTCATATGCGTTGAAGACTGAGTGAACACTGCGTTGAAGACAGCGTTGGTGTGGCTTCGTGGAGACATTCTGAAAATGAACTGCCTGCCTGCATAGAGCACCTCTGTTGGGAGCGAAAAATCCTGCGTGAAGGCACTCATTTTTATCTATTTGCGTGAAATTATTGAAGACTAAAGATTTTATAATGTCGTCGTCCCTGTAGCATGTCCAGTCCGAGTCGACTACGCCATCGCCTCCGTCGCAGCTGCCGTCCATGTTTTATAAGCAAATGAAATGGAAGAAGGCTAGGGCTTTGAGGGTTTACTGTTCTCCTTCAGCTGCGGCCTCTCCTTCAGCTGCGGCCTCTCCTTTAGGTGATGTGTTGGATCTGCAAGTTTTCTTTGAAAACCTACAACATTCAGAAACCCTAATCTCATTCTTTTGCAGTGAGAAAGCAATTGGAGAATGTGATTTATTTTTCTGTTGCATGCACGTTGTGTGAGGACTGTATACTCCATTTCGAGGAGAATATTAGGTAGAGACCATTCTGAAATTAGTCTCTCTCTACATCTATTAAGCCTGCCTGAAGTGACTACTCGTGAATGCGACCTCCATCCTCAATCCTCAACTGTAATACTATTGTTTGACATTGTGAGATGCTGCGATTTAATGATGCTGTGATTTATTGTTTGACCTCCATCGAATCGATTTGCATGCTGCTATAAAATCTGTTTTTAATCAGCGCTATAGAATTGTTTTAATAGTGCTGCAAAATTACTAGTGCTGCAAAATTGAGTTTGCATACTGGCATAGAACTAAATTTGTGCTGCAGAAGTGTATGAAGATCTTCATAGTGCACATATTTTCTTGAAATGCATAGTGTATATGCAAGACTACCTGCGTTGGAGATTGCGGTGTATTTGCTGCCTTGAAGACTGCTACGTTGGAGATTGCTGTGTTGCTACAGCCTGTTGAAGACCTACTTGAAGACTGATACTGAGACTCCTATATTGCATTGTGATACTGAGACTGATATATTACTATTGACTGATATATTTTGTATTGAAGAAGCCTGTGTATGCTATAAACTTGCATTGTACACCTTGGCAGAGACTGTAGACCTGCAAGGTTATTGTTTTTCTCTTTGTCATATTAAGATCAATCAGAGCAATATTGTAAATTACACTAACGGTTGTAAAGATGCACTCTTTGGCATCTAGTATTGGTGCTGCCCTAGCTGGCAAAGACCAATCCAAATACCCTTCCAAGGGAGATTGCGGCAAAGAGAGAGGCAGAAGAAGAAGAAATTTCAGAGTCAGAGGGGGCAGAAGCAAAAGATCAGACTTGCAGTGCAAGCGTTGCGGAAAGTCT
>LPNX011110577.1:0-89779 GCA_001517045.1 Pseudotsuga menziesii | reverse complement strand
TTACGAACATCCCTTCGGATTAAGAGGGGGATTGTTAGAATAATCCGTCGGGATTATTGTAAATAGATAGGAATATGAATAGATAGGAAGGTGAAAAGGCTATTTTCAACCGCCACATCTAATGTATAAATAATAGCTTTTGGCAAAGTAATAAACAATCAATCGGGAGTTATACCTAACAAACCCAATGCCTAAAACAAGGACTCCTCTGCAACCAAAGGACTCTGAGTTCTGCTGCTCCAAATACTTCTGAAGATATACCACTAGCATAACTTTGCTCTCCAAGATTCATTCTCTTAATGCCCTCCCCAAGGCCTCTATTTATACTTTGGGAAATAGAGCAGTTTTGAAGGTTGAGGAGGTTGAGATAGTTGAGATGGTTAATGTTTAGGGCTCAACCAATCTCCATTAATTGTATTTTATTATTTTTAATGTCAAATGGATGTGTACGCAACTATTGAAACTGGTAACTTGTGTATGACACACGAGTTTCTTTAAAGGAAACTTGCGTACAAATCTGTATGCGGGTTGCAATGAGAATAGTCGCGTACAGTACGCGGGTTGTCAACGAACATAGTCACGTATGTATGTGAGTTTCAATGGACATATTCGCGTATGGAAATCCACAGATAGAAAGATAAAATAGCAAGCTGGTTGGAGAGTGAATGCATTTCATGTCATGCCCATCTATAGTGTTTAGGCAACCTTCAGTCCAAAATTGTCCTTTTGTGTACCAACCTACAGGAAGTGTCAGCACTTATATGGAGAAGTGCCATTTTTGTTGATAACAGATGCCCCCTAATGTGTGAGGTCAAGGGAAGCGATGGCCGAAATACATTATAATCATTATCTTTGAAGAACTCAGAAATCTAATGCAGCAGAGGTAGTACCTAAAACAAATGCATAATAATGTCATATACAAAGTCATATCTGAGGATGCTATGTTCAATATGTTAGAATAATCAACCCATAGTTAGCTGCCTTAGACATTATTTAATCCAATTTTTGTCTTATTTGCCTAGTTTCCATATTCCACCTTATGCAAGTTGTCCTCCACACATCCATAGTGGTCAAACTTGATAAATTTGAGTCATGGAGTGCTTGGGAAACCTCATGGAATCAAATCTGCTTTATTCCTGGCCTCCTTAGTGCATGTCTGCTTTTTCTACTTTATTGCCTGCTTTTTCTGAGTTTTAAGGCAATTGGGAAAGTTTGACTGGGTGAAGTTAACTTGTTTTTTGTCCTCATCATCCTCCACTCTTTTATCCTATGAAAAGAATGTATGAGTTTTCCTTCCGCCATCTATTAGCTTTCCTAATTGATTTTTCCAATTCATGAGCTCCTCGATAGATTTGGAATGTGCTTTATGCACCTATGGGTAATTTGCTTAGATTTAGTAAGCCTTCTTTTGACTAAATTTGAATGGCATCCTTATGCATTCAAATCTCTTATGTAATTATTTATTATGGAATCCTATGACTTCACAAGGTTGTATATTGTACACTTATTCAATACAGATTAGTGTTCTGCTCCATATTCAATCTCCTTTTGTGAGTAATTTGCATGTGTAATTGGCAATTGTTGTGAGTGTAATTGTTCTAACACCTGGGTTCAATTTCCACATGCTATCAAATCCTTTGTAGATTTATTTCTCTCCTTCCAATTTGTATTGCAGGTTCGACATCATTGACTAGGAGCATTCTGTTGACTGACGGGACAATTTCTGAGCTATGGATCAATCTCAGAAGATCATCTTGACTCCATTTAACTTATTTGAATGGAAAGCAGAGATGGAGATATTTTTGAGAGTGAAAGGCCTCTATAGAGTGACTATGGAAACAGAAGCAGAGCCCAATCTAGCTACAGAGAAGATTAAATGGCACAACAGGAGGGATGAGGCCTATGGTCTCTTGTGTCTAAGCATATCCAGAGACCTCCTTTTCCATCTTGATGGATTGACATCACCAAATGAAGTATAGGAGAAGTTTGTTGATCTTTTTGGAAAGACATATGAGATGAGGGGACATCAAATTGAAAATGAATTGATCTCCCTGAGTTCCAATAGCTTTGAATCCATGCAACTCTATTTTTCCAAGTTCAAAGCACTTGTTTTGCAGCTAAAACAATGTGGGATAGAAAAGAAGGATGAACAAATGGTTTTGGCCATACTCTCGAAGCTTGGTGCTAACTATTCAGTGTTTGCATTGACCTTCTATGCCACAAAGTTGACAGCTCGAGCCTGGAAAATGCCTATACTTGCAGATTTCATGGAATCTCTCACACAAGAACAAGATAAATTGGTGATGATGGGCACCATCAAACCATCGAAAGACCAAGCTCTGGTTGCTGGAGATTTGAGGGTGGATTAAAAAAGCAAGAAGAAAGCTAAAAATCCACCTGAGCAAAAGAGAGACAAGAACAAGTCTCCATAGGAGACTCAAGGTTCCAAGAAGAACCCCCAGAAGAAGAAGAACAAAGGAGAAATGAGCAAGTGCGCATACTGCAGTAAGGGAAATAATTCTGAAAGCTCCTACATGAAGAAGCAAATAGACATGCTGACCCAACTCCTGGAGAAGAATGGCATCTCCCTTCTAGACAGCTCAAAGAAGAGGGAAGGAGGATCAAATTCAGAAGACAGAGAGAGAGTTCATGCATTAGTTGCTGGCACATCAAGCTCACCTAGTTTCATCATTGATTCTAGAGCTTCAAGACATATGGTTTCGACCAAGGAGGCATTCACCTCACTTGACATGTCCAAAGGTCCACCAATAGTACTGGGAGATGACTCTCTCACTGAAAGTTTGGGAAAAGGGAGGATTGATCTTGACCATGGCAAGTTCAGCAATGTGTTGTATGTTCTAGGTCTTGCCTCTAACCTCTTATCAGTGTATCAGATGACCCACACAGGGTCTCCAAAGAAGGTCATATTCTCCCCTGATGAATTTGAGATCATAGAGATCTCAAGTGGTAAAGTCATTGCGAAAGGAGTTGCGAATCATACTTCGAAGGTATACATGTTCTCACACTTCCTACCCTACTCAAACCCCTCTGCTCTTCTGATTCATGCTAATGAGGCAAGCAAGATTTGGCATGAAATATTTGAACACCTAAATTACAAGTATATTTCTAATCTTAGTGAAAAAGAAATGGTCATAGGGTTACCAAATATTAAGTTTTCCAAAGGAGTCTGTCAAGGTTGCATCTTAGGAAAAAACCCAGAGCATAAATTTGAGAGAGCTAGTCATGAGAGAACCTTTGCACCTCTTGACTTGATCCACAATGATGTTGCTGGCTCATTCCCTCATATTTCAATGAGTCAGGACAAATATGCATTGACATTCATAGATGAATTTTCCAAGTATTGTTGGGTTTACTTCCTGAAACAAAAGTCTGAATTTTTTGGCCTCTTCAAAGTCTTTAAGGCTTTGGTTGAAAACTAGTCTAGGAGGAAACTCAAGGTCCTTAGATCTGACAATGGTGGTGAGTATGTCAAGTTTGCATTCATTCAATATTGTGCAGATGTAGGTATTCATATGCAGCATTCTATCCCTTACACACCACAGCAGAATGGTGTTGCTGAGAGGAAGAACAGATCACTGAAAGAGATGGAAACCTGGAAGATGGAGGCTAAGACTTTGCCACCAAATTTTTGGGCCGAAGCTATAAAATGTGCATCCTATATCCAGAATAGGGTGCCTCATAAACAACTTGATGGTGTGACTCCTTTTGAAGCAATGAGTGGGCACAAGCCAGATGTGACCCATTTCAGGATTTTTGGCTCAAGGGCTTGGGCTAGAATTCCAACAGAAAAGAGGAAGGCTTTTCAGCCCCAAATCCAAGAGTGTCTATTTGTTGGGTACTCTGAAGATTCAAAATGGTACAAGCTGATCAATTTTAGCACAAACAAATCCTTCATTTAAATGTGTGTTTAGTTTCAAGAAGAGCCCCTAGCAGCAGTGGAAGTTGGAGAATCCTCTTCACCACCAGAACCTCTGAATGTAAGTGAAGAGATAGTTGAACATGATGATTCTGATATGTCTAATAATGATGATTTGATTGCAGATCCTAACATTCCTACAATACCAAAATGGACATCCAATACCATTCATACAGCTAGAGAACTATCTGGAAATCCTAATGATCCTAGGAGGACTAGATCTCAGTTTGACAGTGCTCTGTGCATGAAAGATCCTATGTTTGCAGAGAAATGATATATGATGGTTGAATCAGACCCACAGACATATGAATATTCATCAAATGATCCAATATAGCAAACAACCATGGAAGAAGAGTTCAGCTCACTCCAGAAGAGCAACACTTGGGAGTTGGTTGATATTCCCCCAGGGAGGAAGCTAGTTCAGTGTAAGTGGGTGTACAAAACCAAATTTGCTGCTGATGGTTCACCTCTAAAGTACAATGCCATATTGGTAGCCAATGGCTACTCATAGGTACATGGGATATATTACAATGAGACCTTTGCACCAGTGGCAAAGATGGACTCCATCAAGCTAGCCTTAGGCATTGCAGCTTCAAAGCAATGGGAGGTACACCACATGGATGTGAAGTGTGCTTTCCTGAATGGATATCTCACTGAAGAGATTTACATTCAGCAGCCTCAAGGATTTTCTACTAACCCATCTCTTGTTTGTAGGCTAAAGAAGTCATTGTATGGGCTTAAGAAAGCCCCTAGGGCTTGGTATGCCAAGATTGATAGCTTTCTGCTATCACTGAATTTTGTTCGATGCAAGTCAGATCCAAATGCCTATTTGAAGCTGATGCATGGTTCATTAATGATCATTGTTTTGTATTTTTATGACCTTCTCATTACAAGAAGCTCAAAGGATGAGATTGCTTCCTTGAAGGATGCAATGAACCATGTCTTCTCAATGACAGATTTGGACTTATTGAGCCAATTCTTGGGGCTCGAGATTGCTCAAACCAAAGAAGGAATCAAAGTACATCAGTCCAATTATTCCTTGGATTTGTTTAACAAATTCAATATGAAGGATTGCAAGCCAAGTAAGACTCCTTTCCTTTCAGGAGTTAAGCTTGAAGAAGTTGATTCTTCACCTATGGTAAACAATGCACTGTATAGGAAATTGATTGGATGTTTGTTGTATCTTACACATACTAGACCTGATCTTTCTTATGCAGTAAGTGTGGATTCAAGATACATGGATCAAACTCATGAGATCCATTGGAGAGAAGCCAAAAGGATCCTTAACTTTGTTCAGGGAACAAGGACTCATGGGATCTTCTATAAAGCTAAATCTGATCTTGATTTGATTGGGTTTACTGACAGTGATTGGGCAGGTGACAGCACAGATCAAAATTCAACATTAGGATATGTGTTGATGCTTTCACAAGGGCCAATCAGCTGGTCAATCAAGAAATAGAGTGCCATTGCACTCTCATCTACAGAGGCAGAGTACAGAGGAGTTGTAAATGCAGCAACTCAATGTTTATGGTTGCAAGGGTTACTTGGAGAGTGTGGCTTCAAATCAGAATACTCAACTACTATCTACTGTGATAATCAAAGTACCATTTGAATCTGCAATGATCCAGTTTAGAAGCAGAGAACCAAACACATTGAGATCCATATGCACTACATCAGACAGCTTGTGTATGATGGCACCATTCACCTACTCTTCTGTTCATCTTCAGAACAAGTAGCAGATATCTTAACCAAAGTTTTTTGTGAGAATACATTTAGCAATATCAAATCACTGTTGGGGATTTTTGATCATGCTATGAAGCATGAGTGATGACAAGATTTCCAAATTTTGTTTTATTGTCCATGTTTAAGGGAGTATTTTTCCCACTGGGTTTTTGCCTCTTTCCTTGGTTAAATGGACATGCAGTATGTAAAGGGTGACTAAGCCTTGTTGCTAGGCCCTATAATTTTTCTCATATTTTACTCATAATTCAGGCTTAAGGGGGGGTGTTAGAATAATCAACCCATAGTTAGCTACCTTAGACATTAATTAATCCATTTTTTGTTTTATTTGCCTAGTTTCCATATTCCACCTTATGCAAGTTGTCCTCCACACATCCATAGTGGTCAAAATTGCTAAATTTGAGTCATTGAGCACTTGGGAAACCTATTGGAATCAAATATACTTTATTCCTGGCCTCCCTAGCACATGTCTACTTTTTCTGCTTTATTGCCTGCTTTCTCTGAGTTTTAAGACAATTGGGAAAGTTTGACTAGGTGAAGTTAACTTGTTTTTTTTCCTCATCATCCTCCACTCTTTTCTCCTATGAAAAGAAAGTATGAGTTGTCCTTCCACCATCTATTATCTTGCCTAATTTATTTTTCCAATTCGTGAGCTCCTAGACAGATTTGGAATGTGCTTTATGCACCTATGGGGGATTTGCTTAGATTTAGTAAGCCCGCTTTTGACTAAATTTGAATGGCATCCTTATGCATTCAAATATCTCATGTAATTATTTATTGTGGCAGCCTATGACTTCACAGGGTTGGCTATTGTACACTTATTCAATACAGATTAGTGTTCTGCTCCATATTCAGTCTCCTTTTGTGAGTAATTTGCATGTGTAATTTGCAATTGTTGTGAGTGTAATTGTTCTAAAACCTGGGTTCAATTTCCACACAATATATTGGAACACTAGCTCCTTTACAATATTTGAGTACATCATATAGTATGGGTACAAGACCACGTATATTACAAAGGTGGATTGAAGCCACAATATACAATAATGATGAGTCTTCAAAGATCTGGAAGTTGTGAAAGTAAACACAACATAATATTGCACAACTTAGTCCATGAATGTGAAACTAATGTCTTCATAAATAATCCCAAAGAACCAGTACAATCCAAGCCATGTGAATAGATGTTATTGAAGTCGAACATGGATCGGATTCAATAGATTGTCAATCAATAGGTGTTAATCAACAACTCAAGCAAAGGAATTCACTAATAATGAAAGTGAATCCTGAGGTACAATCATCAAAACTATAGGTATTCGTTGTCAAGAAGTGCTAATGTGGAACCATACTGTGATAAGAAAGGAAATAGATCCTCCAATGGATCACAAGAGTGACTAGGAACTGGGTAAAGGAAGGGAGACACAAGTAGTAATAGATAAAACAATGATGGAATCAGGATATAGATCAGACATGGGGTCAAGTCCTTGAATAGTGAGCACGACATAGAGATGACCCAATGCATCTTTTTAACTTTATAGATAGAGCAAATAAACTTATCTGTCATGTAGGAGACATGATCAGATTCCCTAGGTAGACATGACAAGAGGAGGAGTAAGAAACTCGAAGTAATAGCTGAACTGAAAGTGAACACTGAGACATGAGCATCGAAAAAAATAGAGAGTGATTTGTTCAAGGATGACATGTTGCCACTAACTAAAAACCAAAAGAAAACTTCTTCCTTACCTTCCCTGTTAAATTTTAACAAGTCCAGGAAAGTCAACTCAGATCTCTTTTCATTTTTTGACAAGCTTGAAGAGAAGAGGGAATAATTCTTGATAGTGTCACTGATTCGTGGATTTTACGAGCCCGAACTAGTACATGCTCGGTGGTGTTTTCACAGTTTAGAGAGTCTAAAAACTCCAAAGAAGACTCCAGGGGGGTGCTTTTTCATACAATTTAGTCTCCTGATGCTGAAAAATTATAAAACAAACTACAAAACAACTCTCTTAGCTTCCGAAGAAGTAAGGTGCACCTTTTTTGTATTTAGTCAGGAAGGTCCGAAAAAGGTTAAGTTACCACCTACCCAATGCTCCTTCAAAAGCAGCATATATCCTACGTTTTACGAGTGTGAAGGAAGGCAAGATCACTTGGAAAGATCCATTTGATTACGAGAAATGGGGCTTACAACAATAAACTTGATTCTTTGTTCTTTAGGGTTTAACGAGCATGAAAAAGACATAAAGTACACTTAGAATATTTTTCATGTTTAGGTCCAGAGCATGAAAAATAGAAAACTAACCTCACACCGGGGTTTCCTTTTCTGTAAGTTTAGTCCCTCAGGTCCTAAAAAGTGATAAACCTATGCCTGAGAATACTCTTCTCAATTCTGAAGAAAAGAGAGTGTTCCTTTCTTGTATTATTCCACATGGTCTGAGAAAGCGATAACCTACCACCAATGTAGATGCCCATTCACATATTCTTAACGAGCCTGAATGGACAAGTTTACTCGACAGTCAGGTCCATTTTGAGGAGTCAGACCTGGGCCTAAAGAAACTCAATATCTTTCTTGTGAATTTTTAATGAGACCGAAAAAGGAAACTCGTTGCCTCCTTACTGTTTTTAACGAGCTCGAAGGAGAGAAGAAAGAATGCTCTAAATGCGAAGAGACGAGTGTCATAGACAGGAGAAACTAGTTCCAAGCGCAAGGAACAAACCTATGCATAATGCAAGGAACATGAGCAAGATAATGACACTCAAGGAACATCTCCTCAAGGTAAAGGGTGTCAAGTTGCAAAGGAAAAATGATACAAGGCTGGGCGATGGTGAGAACAAAGATGAGGGCTTATACAACGAGCTAAAAGCATGGAAGCCGGAATCAGGCTCGTAAGCACGAGTAGGGCACATGCAAATGTAGTTACAACTTGAACAACAAGATAAGGCCAGTTAACAGTTGTAAATCCAACTAAGAATCATGTCTCCAAGAAACAACAACATCAGGATCATATTCAGAAGAAAAGTTCTGATGCAGGTCACTTTTGCAGAAACACATGCAACTTTGCTATCTTCTATAAAAGGTAAAGTCAAGGTAGAATCAATTGAAGAAGATTATATATCACCAAGGCTCAAGGGTTTATAATCAGTAAGATCAACCTCAGAATGAGAGAAAAAATCAATAAGGGATATAGAGTCTGCAGGAACAAACTCAGTATCACGAGAGTTGAAAAATTCATAAGAAAAATAAAACTCATTAGGATCATTGGATTTTTGTTTAAAGGAAGAGTCGAAAGGCTCAACAAGACCAACATAAGAAGAAAGGTCATGCTTACTAGGAAAATCAAGGTTAGACTTAGTCACAACTGAACCAATATCCAATAGAAGATCAGACTGTATCAAAGAATTTAGGAAGACTTCATCTGAAGGAAGGAGATCATCCAAGATAGGACACATGTCTAAACATTCAAATGGATCAACAGAGTGGAGAGCAGGCTCCATGGTCTGTATAGGATGACTCACCTGGTCAAATGCTGGGACCAAGTGCTGAGAAGTTAAGCATGAAAACAGAGGTTGCTTCTTAGTAGCAATTGAATGCAAAGGACATGAGGCCACATAGCTCACTTGTGGCAGGGTAGTGTCTATATAAACATTGGGAATCGATAAAGGAAAGACGTGGTCTCTAGTTGGGTTAGGAGATGGATCAAGAAAATCCAACAAATCAATAGTGACAATTTCTTCACCATGATTAAAGTACATCATACAAAATAATGTTGACACCACAGCTCGCATGGAATAGACATAATCACGTCCAAAGAGCATATTGAAGTCTAAGGGGTATTCTATCACGATGAAGTCAACTAAGACGGTCTTCCCACCCAAAGTAATAGGTGTTTAAGCGAGAATTTGTAAGGCTATACAAGTTCTTCTATCAAACGCCAGTAACTTACTATCAGTCGAAACAAGGCTGGGAGATCCCATGCCTTGCCAAGCACGGGAAGACAAAATAATAATGGAGGTTCCTTCATCAACAATACAATGAGAAATCGTGTATGATTCAACTTTGACCTTTATCTGGAAAGGTGCATCAGAAGGAAGGCGCGGCTCAACTAGGTTATCCCAATCAAAGGAAGCAATCCGAGAGCTTGGTCGGGGTTGATCTGAAACGAGTTTAGTGCCCCCTTGTTCAGTAAGTTCTGAACTGGTAGTGAATAAAATGTGATAGCATACACTTCCCTCTCCAAAGGAAGAGTGGGATTGATCGATAATGAAATCGATTCAACCGCTTCATCAAAGTCACTCTCTGTAGGGAGAGTTGGATTGACCAAAGATGACATTGGTTCAATCACATCAGGATCACTCTCCGAAAGAAGAGTGGGATTGACCAAATATGAGATTGGTTCGACCGCTTGATCAACTAAAGGTTGAGTAGGGTGTTGAGAAACTAAAGGTTGTTCAAAAATGGGATGACCATGAAACCAAACTCTTCTTACCTCTTCAATAGAAGGGCATTTATAGGTAAGATGGTCTCCCTCACAAATCTTACAAGGAAACTTGGGCTTGTGTTTTGGATGGGTAATATTTTCAACAGTGTCAACATGTCTCACAGTAGCTGATAGATCGTCTTCAGCATGAACCACAGAGGCCGAGAGACTGCCCCCAGCATGGCTTGCAGAGGCTGAGAGATTGCCCCCAGCATGACTTGCAGAGGATGAGAGACTGGGTCCAACATGACTTGCAAAGGTTGAATGGGTGCCCCCTTTCTTATGTTCCTTCTTCCTATTGCTCCTTCTTTTACTCTGTTTAGACTGTCGGTTACTAGTATCAGTACTTTCATCGCATGAGGTAGAAGGAGTAGGAGAATCAACTACAGGTGAAGGGGAAGCAGTGTTTTGATGCCCATGATATAAGGATCTTACTTGCAAAGCATCGGGGGAATTTAGGATAGTTGGAGTGAAAAAAAACCACATCAGTAGCCCTAGGGTGAATCCAGGAAGATTCAAGGTGGCCAAAGGAACACCAACATTCCCTATGATAGGAATAGTACAAGGAGTTCCCAACATGGGGATCTCTTGGTTGATGTTCAAAGGAGGGTTAGCCATACTTTCAAACTAGTTGAAAGGAAACCAAAATTACAAAGCACAGACCTAATGGCACACTAAGTATAGACAAACCACACGGCACTCACTAAAAATTCCTAAATCCAAACAGACAAACAGGTATAAGATACACTTTTCAAAAGAAAGCTGAGAGACAGTTACATGGTGTCCCTGTAGATGTTCTTAGGAACAAATGGAGGAATCACCCACTGCCCTCCCACACCTTCTACCGAGGTTACCTTCCAAGCCCGTCCAAGGTCAACCAAAAATAGCCTTTTGGTATACCTGTGTATGAACCCTAGATGTCAAAGAGACTAAAGGCTACCTTAACTATATTGACATTCTGGGGGAACAGTCACAAGCTTGATTCATACGCATGGGCATGGTATCAAATCCTGAAACCTTGTCTAAGATAGAATCCCCAGATGTGCAAAAACCTTGGTTTACGTTTCGACAAGGAATCAGAGGGTTATCTCCTCAATCCAATGTCTCCACGTGGCCTCATGCTTGAATCCCATTTGAGAGGAGCTTCCCAGATACAATCAGCATAGAAAAGGGTTTACCTAGTGATTGGCCCACTACGTCTAGAATTTTAAACACTTTTGGGGAGTTTAAACTCCCTATCCCACAAGTCTAGCCTGAGTTAGTTGGTGTATGAGCCTATAAAATAAAACTTACTAATAATTTTTAACTTATATCATTCATTTTAATAGGCTATTTTTTACTCAGAGGGTAAATGGCATGAAACTTATGTGGTGTTTTGACTCAAAGTTGAAACAAAAAGACTAAGCAAAGAGATATGAAAAGCAAAAAGCAAAAACTATTCTCTTTCCTTTTCAAATGGAAAATTGAAAGCCACAAAAGAACAATTTCTTTTTATTTATTTTTTCAAAAATAATGATATGCAGTGTGTTAAAGACAAAACCCTAATCTACATGCATGTTAAACAAGTATATGTTCTTTTATTTTTCTTTTATAAATATAAACTGATGAAAATACAACAGATAAAGAGAAAACTAAGACTATATTTTTGTAATTTTTGAGATTTTATTAAAAACCTGAAAACAAAACTACTATATGCAATTAAAATACAAAAGTTTCTAATGTTTTCTTTTCATTTTTCAAATTGCTCAAAGACTACTATGCACCTAAATGCACAAAAATTGAGTATGCTTGAATAAACTGATTGCATAAAGTAAGCAAAGTGAATTAAAACAGATTAATAAAACCAAAGATCTACCACCTAAGGAAGACTTGGAACCCTAGCTTAGGCAAACACAATGAATGGAAATCACTGAGATCAAACAAAGGAAAGTGGCAAACCAGTACTATTCAGGAATAGAATGGGATATATAGTGTCTAGAACCCTGATCACTGATTGAGACAACCAACACTTGAACCTATAACCCAAAAGTAAAACCCACTCCAAGTTGCTAACATAAAGACAATCCAAACCAGTAAGAACTCAAGGGATTTACAAGAAAGCAAAAGGTATGGCTAACAAAGTCATCAAACTCATAGTGCAATGCTTATAAATAAGGCCAATCAGCAAACAAAATTTATGGAGGGACAGGGACAAGCAAACCCTAACCCAAAAATTTTAATGCTCAGGATTGTACGTGACTGTGTACAAGGGAAACCTGCGTACTGTACGTGACTGTGCGATAGAGAAACCCGCGTATGCTGACCTCTATACATGACAGTGTGCAAGAGAAACCCACGTATAGGTATAAATTTTTTAAATAAAAAGAAAATTTTTAAAGGTCTTCAAACACCACTCTAAGCATGAACCAAGACAAGACACCACACACTGAATCAAGGCAAAGACTGGGCACTGATCTACAGAATATAACCCATAGCAGTCTAGGCTCCCCAGCGGAGTTTCCAGTTCTGTTGTTCAGGAATAAACACCCTTATAACCTAGGGTCTAGGGTTACCAATGTACATCTAAAACTTGCAGACAACCAGCTTTAAAGTATAGAAAAGAAATAGGAAGATATATTGGACTCACCCGATTATCGACAGTTGATCCCAGCTTGGTCTTCTCCCACTCTGCTTCTCTCCAAAGCTTTCTGGGATGCACCTCCTTCACCTACAAAGAGAAAATTCTCCAAGTACAAACTTATACATGTATATGAAAGGTTAGATAAATAACATATATAGTTCTTAATCAAATATATTTATCAACCATGATACATGAAAGATACTCAACACAAAGTTGGAAGGAGAATTATCTTTATTAACAATAGTGAATGAGATAAGTGTACAATCCAATGCCTAAAACAAGGACTCCTCTGCAACCAAAGGACTCTGAGTTCTATTGCTCCAAATACTTCTAAAGATATACCACTAGCATAACTTTGCTCTCCAAGATTAATTATTTTAACACCCTCCCCAATGCCTCTATTTATACTTTGGGAAATAGAGTTGTTTCGAAGGTTGAGGAGGTTGAGACAGTTGAGATGGTTAATGTTCAGGAATCAACTAATCTCCATTAATCACATTTTATTATTTTTAATGTCGAATGGATGTGTACGTGACTATTGATAATGGCAACCCACGTATGACATGCTATTTTCTTTAAGGGAAACCCACGTACAGATCTATACGCAGGTTGAAATGAGAATAGTCACGTACAGTACACAGGTTGTCAACGAACATAGTCACATATGTACGTGAGTTTCAATGGACATAGTCACGTATGGAAATCCACACATAGAAATATAAAATGGCAAGTTGGTTGGAGAGTGAATGCATTTCATGTCATGCCCATCTATAGTGTTTAGCCAACCTTCAATCTGAAATTGTCCTTTTGTGTACCAACCTATAGGAAGTGTCAGCACTCAAATGGAGAAGTGCCATTTGGGTTGATAACATATGCATACTAGGTGGGAATGAGGTCTCTATTGTCAGGTCATAAGAAACAATTATTGATTTCTAGAACCTTTATTGCTTGTGTATTTTATGGCTTTTCCTATGTCATTGGATTTTGAAATAGGTTTGGAGACATTATTTCTTACTCATGTAGCTAGGGAAAGGCCAATTATATTAAGTTAACAATTGGTGGCACTCATTTTCTCTTCTTCCTAAAATGTTGGTGTATTGTCAATTAAGGTTGTAGTGTGATGTTCTATTGTCCATGTTGGGACTAGTAGTGCAATGTCTATGATTCCATTATTGATTAGTTGGTGTTCCTTCATTTCCATATCCCACCATGTATATTTTGTTTGGGAGTTTCTTTGGAGGCATAATTTTTATTATTGGCATGGTAATTCACAATGTACCCTATTTGAAACATGCTTTACATTAGCGAGAAACCTCTCATAGTCAAAAGGTTTTTTTTAGGTGTAAATTGTAGCTACCATCTTGACCTCTAACATGAATCCTTTGTTGAAATCCATGTCCATATAAATGTGGGAATAAGTAGTTATATTTTGGATTTTCATTTAATATTCCCAAGAATCTATTGATCTCCTATAGTGATCCATATCCCCATGATTACAAGGAAGGGTTGAGCTTCCTTACATATAATGGAGCAATGAAGATAAATTATATTGCTAGATAAAAATTTGGGTTCCATGGTTTCATGCATAACACTTATCTACCTTAAAACAAAGGGTCAATTTTTAGGATAATATCTATGTATTCATGTAAATCAAATTTGACTATTAATAATCATTTTCACATGGATAAATAAAGGCTTATCCTTTATTTCTAGCTTCTATGTTATGGTATTCCATTTTAGTATATTTTCTAGCTTTAGATAGAGGCCATTGAATCTGCATATGAGCCCATTTTTCTTAAAATAGGCTATCTAAATCACTACATATTTTATCACTTACATGGGTTGGGATAAGGATTTGTCACCATTATAGCTCGAGATAATTGGAAACTAGCTAGTGAATCCCCCCCGAGACTTCCTTTAAGAAACACATATCTAAATGAGGGACGTGGATTTCTTTTGAGAGAAGGGAAAAAAGAGAAAAGACTGATAATTCCAATATACATGATCAAGAGGCCATGGAAAAATGAGGTTATAGGGTCTACCTTCATCATGGAGGGAAATGGAGGTACAATGTTAGGTGTTGCAAAATAGAGTGTAATTATAGATGGCATAGATCTATTGGAGGATGAGAACCCATATGTGGTACTTGGGAAGGTATCTGCCAATACTTCCTTACCATTTATTAGAGGAATGATATGGATTTAGAGCATTGAACCCTAAATGCATATGATCTATGTTACCTCCTTTCACACACCTGGGGGTTAAGCACAGCAGAAATATTCAAGCTGCTAGGTGTGTCCTTGGGGGAAATTCTCGAGTCAAATACTGTCACTTGATCTTGAATCCTTCGTTTAGTCCAAACTCCTAACAAATACAAGGGGGGTGGTACCTAATAAAGATTTCAACTAAGGATCTTTATATTTTAGTTGTTAATGACGAAATTAATTTGTTTTTAAGAGATTTTTGTTAAATAATTCTTTCGCAAGATTGATGAAAATTAGTTTAAACATTCAATAGCATATAACAAGAGTGTATAAAGATTAACATTGGCAAAACTGATAATCAAATGAAAATAAGATTGTTGTGTACTCAGATTAGTGCCAAATGGAGTCAAAATTGTTGCTGAAATAGAAAATGTTTTGCAATGTGTCTTGGTCAGTTTTAACTATTAAAGATGAGTTGATTTAAGGGAATGGGGATTCTCGATATACTTATTAAGTACTGAGAATATGTCCAAAAATATGACAAAATTGGTCCCTCAATTGGAAATGTGGGCTGAATCAGAGTCTCTAAAAAGGTGTTCAACACTACACCAACAAGGGTGTAGCCTAACCATATCTCGAGGTCACTATTCAGTGGTTCCCGCTTCCTTTAAGAAATTTTCCCAATAATGTCAAAAGGAGTTGTGCTGAATTTTCATAATTTTTTGAAGGTTTTTGATTTTATTACCATGATTTAATTATTTAGATGTGAATAATTGATCAGTGCGCATTCTTGCTTTTGATTATCCCAAAGCTCAGGGAGACCCTACGATTGGAAAGAGCATACATCGAAATGGAAAAATGTTTGTTCCAATTGCATTGAAGAAAAAATATTGTGGTAGAAAAAATTAAAAACAAATTCTAAAAGAAACCACAAGTTTTGTGTCACTTTCTGATCATCCACCAATAATTGGCTAGAATCCTTTGGTTGGTGGAGAGAGCATACTTCGTGGCAATGAGCGAGGGAACCAAATTATTTAAAAAAAATTAAAGATGGAAAAGGAAATAAAAACTAATCTATACAACCTTTCAATAAGGAATATTTTATGCGTTTGATTGTTAGAAAAAATCAAATGACGAAAGAGACACTACCAATCCCCCCAAGGGGAATGAAGTGTGGTTGTTGTGTAACCCACTTTCTTTATTTATTAATTATTATTACAATATCATAAAAATGAAATTAAACTATGTCTCATACCCCATAAAACAGGTCTAAATACTTATACAACTTTATGGAGTGAAGGGGAAAGAAGAAGAAGGGAAAATTGGGGTTTTTTGGTGTCCCGGGAGACCTGAAGCTCGAATTTTGAACAAAGATTCCTCCTCTTTTTCTTTGGAACTTCTAAAAATCAGAAATTTAAATTATTATAATGTGATGGAATGAATAAATAAAATATAAAAACTAAAGCTAAATTCATTACTTTCAAAAGATTGGAAAAAATTACTAGTTTTTAGAGCACTGAGATGACAACTTTAGATTTAGTAAAAGATTATTATTTTTTATGCATTTATAAATCTAAATTATCTGATATGATAAATGAGTATATTTAAAATATCATACTTTTAAATCATATCTATCAAATTTGCATATTCAATCTAAGAAACTGGATAAAGGAGAGAAATGTTTTGAGAAGATGGAGAGCAACTTCAAGCCTTCCTTGATCTTGTTGTGGAAACTTTCGAGACCCTGTAGAAATAATATGAAACTTGAGAGATTATAAAATAATAATAACATACATTTGATTTCAAATCCTCCTTTGAAAATGTAACCTGCAAAACAAATCTATGAGAAATCCCTACATAAAAAGAGTTAGATCTAGTGTACTCAAAAACAAGAAATGAGAAAGAGTTGAAATACAATTGAGTATGAAAAAATAATATCCTATCTCTTGAGATCAAAATGCCAGTAATAAAATTACAAAAGTAAATTCCTACTCTATGTGCCTTAGGATGACCTTCTAAGCTAGATCTAATAGCAATTTTAAGCAAAAAAAGAAGAAACAATTCATAATTTTAACAATATCACCTCAATACTTGCAAGCATTCATCTCATAACACCGAATGGACCTCCAAAGTATGAAATTTTATTCATCAAATAGAAACAATAAAAAATGCAAGAGGTTTCTTGCATCCATCCTCAACAATGGAGGAAAACCCTGCTTTTATAGCAAAAAAGAAGCTCAAACCCTAAGGGGGCGAATTTGAAAAATGTGAGGTGTTTTGGGGGTTGAGAAAATGGTGGGAGGAAGGCCTGAGTGTTCAAATGAAGGGATACCACCTATATTGAGGTATCCCACTTGGTTTGGGAAGCCTTTATCTCCTCTAACCACTTCATCCAACTGGCAAAACCACCCTCCATGAGTGAGTTATAGCCCCTTTGTGGAAGTGATTTAGAGCCCCTCTTATGATGGTTGGAGATGATCCTATATGCTCATAAATGTCCTATAAAATATCCTCAACAACTTTGACACCTCAGAGACAAGTCCTAGACAAGCTACCTTTGATTTAGGGATTGGATTTTCTCCAATTTTCCCATTTATTTGACCCTCTTAGCCATTTTGGAGACAAAATCCAAATTAATAATTGAAAATTACAAATTTGACTCTCAAAAGTGGGTTTCGGGGTTAATTTAGGTCCTTTGGTCCAAAAATGAGCATCCCCATTACCAAATTGGACCCCTAGGCCCAATTTTATGACCTTTTGAAATATTATAATTAAAATACACCTTATCGATGATTTTATTAAAAAACTAAAAATTAAAAAATCCTAGGGGGGACTTATCAGATGTTCATGAAACTATGGACATATGACTAGTGTTGGAAAAAACCCACCAATAAAGCCTCATCAACAAGGGTTCTCACTCTACCGATGGCCAACCAACACGATCTCCCTAAGCACCAACCCAAACAGGTTTTACCTTGCCCAGCAACATCCGTAGAGTGGACGAAGTCTCACCTGAGATGTTCAAGGGAGAGCTGTCAAAACCAAGTTTTTGGTAGTAATAAGGGAAGATATGGAATCTACGACTTCAACCGGATAACTATCAGGTTACAAAACTAATACAATTATCACAATTCATCTTCACAACAATAGATCTAACAGATTGCATCATTCATTTATCGCAGCATTATTATTCATACAACACTTTAATAAGCTTCATCATCATTCATTAGAATTATAAAAAAATTGCATCATCAGTTCATCATAAACAGTTTCAATACACTTCTCATTGACATCGCAGTAGAGAAAACGAGAAAACAGAAGACATCATTTAGACAACAACCATGATGTCATATTAATTCTATGCAACAGATCCAAAACAGATAATTCTTGTCCACAACAGGAGACTGATTACATCCTAAAATTCAGTATCCGACATAGACAGATCGTAGAGCATTCAAAACAAAATACTTATCAAGACCATAGACAGATCTCACTGATCATTCTCCTTATCATTCTTAATATGTGATGCTCTCCCCTTACAATCACAAAAATAGCTCTATATATAGGCTTGCGCCTTTACATCAAAGGTCCACTTCTAACTAACTTCTAACCAATAATGACCTATGTCCACAAAACGTGGTCAATTAATACATTAAATATAAAAAGTGGTTATTTTTCCACCCATCATGTTGATCTGGCCTTGTGCAGTGTCACGTGAGCTTGCACAGCTGCCATGACTCTATGCAAAGCATTTACCCAAAACTCCTACCAACAGCCCCCAAACACAGTCTTGTTGCTCATCCTCGAACCACGTTAGGTTGATAGGGTATATGTCAATGTCTTGTCCTTGAAATATTCAAACTGTTGCGATATCTCTCAAACCTAGAGCTAGAATCTTCCAGTCGCGCTTTGATAGTTGAGAAAAGTCTGCTATAGAAGGTGAGCTTCCCCTGCCTTGCTATCGACCATCTTTCGATTGTCTTGCACCGCCTGTAGCATTGCGACTGCTTTAACAACTAGTTTCCCACAAAATTCTTCAAACTAATCCAATTGGGCATGGTGCTTTTGTTGGCATTCTTGGGAACGGATAGCTCTCTGTTGTAGGTCCTTCAACTCCTCAGCCCATGTGATCTACACCATGAGCGACAGTGCTCGCAGTGACGTCTTTAGTGTCGTCAACTGTCCTTCAACTTCTTGCACCTGTGCAGTCAACTGGTTGAGTTGTTCATCTTGAAAAATGCTTTTCCATAATTGCGTCGTCACCTCTGTAATTGTCTTTACTTCTTGCTCCATTGTTTCAAACTGGGCCGCTATCTCCTCAATAGTAGCCTTCCATTCGGTAACCAGTTCCGGTGGTGTCTCTGGATGGACTAGGGCATTGAGAAAAATATTGGTGTCCTAGAGATGGAAAATAACTTCCCTAAGTCACTTGGCCTTAGTGACTATAGTAAGCTCAGTTGTTCTCTCAAAGATATGTTGACAGGCCTCATCCACAACTTGGTCGACCTCGCCACAACTTGCACACAACTGGGCCTTCTCAATGATAAGGTGGTCTTGCACCTTCTTCAGCTCAGTGATTTCCTCAGCATCCTTGTGCTGCAGCTGAGCCTGTGCTTCCTTCAATGACTCAATCTCCTGTACCTTCTCTTCCACCAGCTGCACCCTGACCTGATGCAGCTCCTTAGCTTCTTTCTGCAACTTCTCGGTTGCGCTCTGGTACTGCACATACCCATCATGAAGCTCCTTCTGCCTATCTACCAATTCCTGGGTGGAAACATGCTGCAACTTCACAAGCACCTGAACAGGTAACTTGTTAAGATCCAAGGTAATGCTCTAGAGTGACCGTAGTAATAGTTTCACTTATTCACTCCCTGTGTCGATCATAGTCGGGTGAACTTGAACATTCCTAGCATGCGGTGTAGTGCTGATCAACAGGAATTCCCGCATCACATTTCTCTCAGGAGTCCTCTTGGAAACAAAATCATAAATAGAACTCAACTTATCTCTTACCGCAGCAAACCCTTCTTGGTTGGACTCTCATATCACTTGCGTCACAACCTCATAGGAGTCAGTGACCACTTTTATGAGCCGCTGTATTTGGTCCTCCATCCCTGGTTGGGTACTGCTGCCCACGTCGTATTGTTGGCTGGTTTGAGTTTCCTCCCACATGCACTGTGCTTTGGCCTTAGGGTCCGTTGATGATTCATTATCATATTCATGAACACTCAGCTCCTTTCGGACAGGCTCATCAAGGGCATCAGGTGGTGGCTCCTTAGAAAGTTCCTCCTGGCTCACGGGGTTGCGCCATTCAGCCGACCACTCTTGAATGAGAGTATCCAATTCTTCATCAGTGAATTTGTAGGCTAGAGGTAGCCACTGCTTGTAGGGGTCCTGCCACACCTGGATATATATGGAGTGAGGCCCGATAGAAAACTGAATGAGCCGCTAATACTTGGCGGCTGCGTAATTGGATAAGTGGGGAACTTTGATAGTTGTGGCTTACAATGCTTCCCAATAGACCCAAAAATGGATCGCATAGTCCATATGTTGACTGGGCTCCTCAACCCACCAAAATTTGTGATAACGTGCACCTCAGCACACCTTTGCCGCATTGACTGCCATCAACTGATAATCTTCTGGTTCCATCCATGCGATAAGTGCAATGAGAATTAACATCCAACAGTAGAAAAATGGCCACCCAGCCTAAGCAGCGAGAGAATCATCAAGAAACTGGTTGAGCAGAAACAAGGACCAATTGATTTGCATTCCTTCTGTGCATCTTTGTGTGTAGGCGACCACGCCTGAGTTCCACTAGACCGATCGATTCCTCCAGACAATCTTGCTTGCCAAAATGTGTGCCTCGATATGCACTACCTGTGAATTAATGTTGTTAATACGATAGACATGACCATCCTGCTACAAGCCAAATATCTCCTTTAGCTGCTTGGCAAGCTTCTTGTCAGTATCCCACCCGTGGATATATTGCGTCGGATCTTCCCCAGCCTTCGACAAGACCATAATGTTTGCAATTAAGTCAACTGTGACAGGAATGGGCTCATTCAACTATAGCGTCCCACCATGAAAGTAGGACAAGAGTTGTTTAATGCATGCATGAGCTTTGTTTAGGTGCCTAAAGTGAGGCATATTAATGAGCCCCAACAATCCAGAGTTATTCAACCCGCTCGCCCATGGTTGAGGAATCATTTGAATCAGTGCACTAGGCCCCGTCGAAACTGATTCATATGGGTCATCCTGGACATCTTTCAGAAATAGCAAATCATGGTTTTCAAATTTCAGCCTGATCAAGGCAGGGATGATATCTACCGAGCAGGTCATCCCTTCCAGCAGTGGCGACAATTTCAGTGGATACTTCTGATTCTTCGTGGGCTGCCTCGGCTTCACTCCCAGACGTATTGGAGTGACATATCTCAGGATATCATTAATAGAGACACCCCTGGGAGCCGTAGACTCTATATCTCCTGAGCTCTATGGCCCGGTCTGTGTAGTCCCCTCTCCTTTCACTCTATCCGAAGTGTGGGTGTGCCTCTTTTGTAGCGGCATGGAACTGGGCTTCTAAGACTGTTGCTTTCTTTTGGGGATTGACGAAGAGCATACCAGCATGCTCATGACTTCTTCCTCAATGGTCGTGGGTTGAATGGGGGATTCCTGCTCACTGGAAATCTCAATTGCATCGGGGTCACTCAACATGTTGCACTCCCCAAACCTTACTATGCACCAGACGACTCTGCACCTCTACTCTGCAACTCACACTCAATACTTCAACTGTACTCAGCTCAACACTTTTACCAATTGATTGAACTCCTTTGAACAATTCCTTCCTCCTGCATCCCATGCGCTTTCTATATCCACTTCCCAATTCAAAACCATCATTACCAAATCCACCATGTCAATCATGATCAAATCTAGCAGTAATGACACCAAATCCATTGGCAATCTCACCCTACTTACGGTCAGATCTATCATTAATGTGCACCGCTTCAACAAGCGCTGCCATCTAACTATTTTAACTACCTGCATTTATTGTTGATTTGACCAACCCACAGTGTTGCGGTTGTCACAGGTGGTTTCCCTTCCATTGCTACTAACTCCTATCCTTGCGCTGCCTCTTCCCCTAGGCTCGCCTTGCTGCTATCTAATTTTTTTTTTTTTTTATAGCGCTTCAATCGGTGCACAGGTTTGGCCCCATCTTATAGGTATTTAAGAGAATCCCATTGACGAGCATCGGTAGTACTGCACCATCTAATTGTTATAATTGAACCGCAACTTTAGAAGTAATGGAATGAACAATATATGGGCCTAACCAGTGCATCTGTAACTTACCTAGATGCTTCATGAATTTGTTGTCTTATAACAACACCAAATCTCCTTCTGCAAACTATTTATTCTTAATGTGGCGATCATGCCACGCCTTTTGTCGATCCTTCGCAATGCGCAGGTGGAAGCCTACAATAAAGCGGTCCTCTTCAAGCTGGATCAACTATGCAATGCGCTCTTCTAATTCTTTTGTCTCATCCATGTTGGTCGCCGCAACGATGCTCAAACTAGGAACAATGTATTCCATGGGCATAACTGTCTCTTGCCCATATATCAGCTTAAACGATGTCTTTCCTATCAGTCGTTTACAAGTGGTATGATAGGCCCATAGCACTGCTGGAATTTTCAAGTCCCAGCCATCGTGATTAGCATTACATACCTTTGTCAACGTTGTTTCCAAAATTTTGTTGAATGCTTCAACAGTCCCATTCACTTGCAGATGGTATGGTGTGCTTTTCTTATGTTGCACCTGTAACTCCTCAGTTAGCATTCTCATAGTGCAGTTGATAAAAATGGCTGCCCAATAGAAGAGGCATCGACATGCACATGAAACTCCTTGTTCCAATCAGGGAATACCAGTATGGGTGCGGAGGCCATCTTGGTCTTTAGTGTGTTAAATGCAACTCCAGTCAATTGCAACATCCTTCTTTAATAGCTTCTCCATAGGGGCAGTAATCACAACATATCCTTTGATGAACTGTGATAGTACCCCGTGTGCCCTAGAGTTGCCCGAAGCATCTTCAGAGTCATCAGTGGTGGTAGACTAAGGATGAGTGCAATCTTTGCAAGGTCAACTAAAATCCCTTGCTTGCACATGATATGTCCCAACAACATTCTGAATGGTGCACATAAAATGCACTTCTTTGAGTTTAGTGCAATTTTATGTTGTTGACACTATTCTAGCATCAATCACAGGTTTTCTAGATGATCTCTAATCAAACCATAGACTAT
This sequence comes from Pseudotsuga menziesii, assembly GCA_001517045.1. Classification (NCBI taxonomy): domain Eukaryota; kingdom Viridiplantae; phylum Streptophyta; class Pinopsida; order Pinales; family Pinaceae; genus Pseudotsuga; species Pseudotsuga menziesii. The sequence goes on along the minus strand of LPNX011110577.1, from coordinate 66,523 downwards.
CCAGTCATCCATGTATACTCAGATTTCTCCTGATTGCATGCTTGGTCTCAAAGAAGGTGTCTTTCTCCATCGCAATATCAAATGATACCTTTTTCTTTCTAGCAAACTGAACTTGCTGACACGGTCCATCTTCTCTAGTTGTTGCACCAGCGTGAGTGACAACCCCAGTGTCGACATCCTTCGTTCACGGTTCAGCTTGAATTGTTGCAACCTTCGATCCTTGATTCAATTTCTGGGGTGGGTTATGATTCAGCAGTGGGTTCATTGGCTAATTCTAAGTCTATGGCAAGATCTGATTCTGCATTGTTGTCTGGTTCTGCACTTGGAACATTGGATGGTTCTGAGTCTGCACATTCTCCAACTGAGGAATGTTTCCAGTCTAGCATTTTGCAATCAGCTGAGGGAAATTTTCAACATTATGCTCGTTGGCCACACAATATGTACATTGCGCATGAGGACACTCCCTCTGGTAGTGCCTGAATACTCCATAGGTATAACACTGGATTGATTCTCGACCTCGTCTTCCTCCTCTATCGAAGCCTCCTCCTAGTCCCCTGAATCCTCCTCGGACTCCTCCTTGCTAAAAATGAGGTTGGGCCAACTGCTACTGCAGAGGGTTTAGTTTCTTATGGACGTAGTGCACAGCTTGAACATATTGTGGTTGGGGTTGAATGAGCGGTACCTTATTGTACTGCAGTCATGATTCAAACTGTGGTTGCGCTGTGAACTACAGCTGCGATGTAAACTGTGGCTGTGACGTAAATTGTTGTTGTGGTTGCAACGGGATAAACTACATCTGGGGCAGCAGTTGTGCCAGCTATGGTTGCACTTCTATTGCCCACGGATCCTCACCTTTCACAAAGTATGAATCATATGTCTTTTCCTGGAGCAAGTCATAAGCTCGACAGTTTTTATCATCATGTCCTACTAACCAATAAAAGATATAGTACAGACTCTCTATCTTGGCAACCATCTTTTGCATGTAGTCACAGTTCTCATGTCGATGCCCATAGACCTAACATATGTGGCACCATGGTACACCAGCACAGCTCAATGGGTTCGAGGCTCCTGAAAGCAAATAATTTCGGAATGTCGAACATGTATCCTTGGTGTGTCCATCCGGACGAAACTTGGTGCACCAAAGTTCACCATGATCTTCCTTATCCTTATTGATATCTTGTAGTTGGAGCGTCAGATTAGCCAACTGTGCTTGAATATGGTTCATCCCATCCACGGTTTCTCCTACCAGTGATGCTTCCAATTTCATCACGATTTCGAGAGCCTCTCTTTGTGTCGAAGTATTTTGTTGCATTAGCAGTTGTCTAATATGTGGGACAAGCGCAACGATAAACAACTCCTTGTGTTGAACATCACTCATCTGGAATCTGACTCGAGCCATCAACGTCTTAAACCTTTGATCAAAGTCCCAAATTGTTTCATTGGGGAACTGCTTGATTTCTTTCAACTTGGTAATGTACTGAGCCTCAGACTTTGGCTTCTTGAATTCTTCAAATAACCCCTTATGGATCTCATCCAATGTTCTCATTGTACCTCCCTGAGGAACTAGCATGAATCTCATGTACCAATCCAGCGCATGACCCCTGAGGGTGGTTTCCAGCTGGCTTCTCTTAACATTGTCATCCACAGTCTATTGGGAGGTCCAGATCGCCTCACACAAGAACCAGTATTGCCATGGGTCATCGGTATTGTTTCCATGAAATATTGGTAGCTTCATTTCTTCGCCCACCATTCTAGTCCTTCTTCCTCCAGCTGGTACTGTACTGCTAGACTGCTGCTGACACGTCGAGCAAGTCGATGTAGAATGTGTTTTCTTCCTTGTGGTGGAGTAGTGCACGAAGGCGTGGACACGTTATTACTGGGGTTTGAGCCTGTCATTCTTCTAGGCGTAGCCTAGGACTAGTCACCCTTGTCGTCACTGAAAGGTCACTTTGTCCTATGTGGTTGTTCTTCATAGAATCGCACTTTGATCGCAGTAAGACCATCTCCTATCCTCTACTTCTTCTCTCAAAACCTTACTCCTCCTCTTGTACTACCACTTGTTTCCTCGACGACCTTCCCAATCTCACCGAAACTTAGGCATAGCTACCCCTTACCTTTCCATGCGTCTCCCCCATTCGTCGTGATGTCTACAGCCTCCGCATACTAGAGTTCCACTACTCTTGGTCCATCTTTAGAATACCTTTTTCATCGATAAGTTGTTTAATAGATAGTTGCAATGACAGCAAAAATATACCTCATGGTCCATTGAAGAATTCCCTTTCTACTTCGCTAAATGACTTATTGGTATCAACTGCAAACTTGGTAATGTATCCCTATAGGATACTATCCAACCACACCTCGACAACCCACGATGCCTTATTGTATGTTTCTTGTAATTCCTGGATCAGCTATAGAGTCCAATATGTCGTCTCTCCTCCTTGGAAGTTTTTCTTCTTAGAAGCGAACTTCTCCAGCCACTCATAGAAGAACCATTTGTGAGGACTGTCATGAATATATATGTCCAACCAATTTCCCGTCAACAGCTTCGGATTCTGATTTTCTGTTTCAGCGAACTCTCACAGTTTTAGACCAAACCACTCCTTGACCTCCGGTCGAGTCGGATGCCAAAACATATCCTCCTTTCAATCGCAACTCGGTCTTGGCAACAGAACCATTTTTTGGAAAAAACCCACCAACAAAGCCTCGTTGAGAGGGGTTCTCACTCTGTTGACGCCCAACCAACGCGATCTCCCTGAGCTCTGGCCTAGATAGGTTTGACCCTTCCCAGCAACATCCGCAGAGTGGATGAAGTCTCACCCGAGATGTTCAAGGGAGAGCTATCAGAATCAAGTTTTCGGCAGTAAGAAGGGAAGATATGGAATCCCTGGCATCGACCGGATAACTATCAAGTTACAGAAGTAATAAAATTATCACAATTCATCTTCACAACTATAGATCTAACAGATCGCATCATTCATTTATCACAACATTATGATTCATACAACACTTTAATAAGCTTCATCATCATTCATCATAATTACGATAGAATTGCATCATCAGTTCATCATAAACAGTTTTAATACAATTCTCATTAACATGATAGCAAAGAAAACAGAAAAACATAAGACATCATTTAGACAACAACCATCGTGTCATATTAATTATGCACAACAGATCCAAAAAAGATAATTCTTCTCCATAGTAGGAGACTGATTACATCCCAAAATTTAGTATCCGACACAGACAGATTGTAGAGAATTCAAAACAAAAGACTTATCAACACCATAGACAGATCAAACTGATCATTCTCCGTATCATTCTCAATATGTGATTCTATCCCCTTACAATTGCGAAACTATCTCTATATATAGGCTTGCACCTTTACATCAAAGTTCCACTTCTAACTAAATTCTAACCACTAATGACCTATGTCCACAAAACGTGGTGGATTAATACATTAAATATAAAAAGCGGCTATTTTTCCACCCATCGCACTGATGTGGCCTTGCGCAGTGTGGCATGAGCTTGCACAGCTGCCACGATGTTGCGCAAATCACTTCCCAAAACCCCTAACAAAAACTAGCATGGTATGATACATAGACCCTAGGCTTTAATAACCTTTCTCAGAAAAAAGTTACCAAACTCACCATCCCGACTTTGTAGGATTTTGAGTGAAAAACTTGAAAATTATATGTCGCTTAAAAAAAGGTCATATAATTAACGAGGGAAAAAAAAATCAAGGATGATAACCTTGATGACCAATTCTACAAAGGCCAAGCCTTTTACATAAAATAACTTCATGCTATGTCATTTATTACAATTCCCTCAAAAGGGTGTGAACAACCAAAAGAGGCCACAACTGGCCCTGATGAAACCACGAAACTTCCAAGCACTGAGTAAGAACAAGTGATTTGTTCTGATCCTTGGTGCCTCACTTGAAATATCCCCTAAGTGCAACTTAGTGGATAACAATCTGCATGTTAAGACTAAACATAAGAGGTTTCCATTAACGAGATGGAAGAGGTGGAGTTATAGCTAGGGTGTGCACCTTAGTTGTATCTTTCTTTAGCCCCTATTAAAACCATTTTTGAACTGCAATTTATTCTTTTGGTTAGTTTTTAGTATGTTTTTTAACCTAAAATTATACTTTTAGGAATAGTTACACATTATTTTCAATCCAAACAACTCAGCTTTGTTTCAACTACTTATTTTCTAAATCTAATACGTAAAAATTAAAAAGAAATATTTATCTTGAAAGAAATTATGATAATTCTAAGGTTAGTACTTGATGGTTGCATGTTCCTTAACAAATTGACAAGTTGATGGCTTAAGAAATTGTCACATTTAAAAGGGAAATGAGTTAACAAATCGACAACTTGACAAATGGCTACACTTAAAAATATGAAAGAGGTTATCTCATGAATTCTTAACATTGAAATATATGACCATAGATTAAATCTCATTACATAAATACATGCTTTATTTATCAATATTCTAAAATAGTGTGAAAAGATCAACCAATCATTACAATACCCATTAAAAATTGAAAGTCATATAGTTTGAAATTATGGAGGAATATGAAGACTTCAGGGTCTTTGTTAAGAAATATGCATGTGATAATATTGAAATTAATATGTATTCAAATGTATTAATAATAAAGAGCTTAAGTGTTTAGTAAAAGAAGGGGTGATATTATCTTCTTGTGATTCAATTTCCCTAAAAGTGGTTTCATATAAAATAGTAACATGTTGTTATGGCCATTAAATTACACTTAATATGGATTTGCTTTATTGATAGATAATGGACGCTCTACAAAATTTAAGAAAAAACACCTTGCCACTTCCTTCTCTATGTTAATATAATTTTTTTAAAAATCAAACAAACTAATTTTAAGTCAAAACAATTTGTCTTCTCAATGAAAAATATATCCCTAATGTAACATGAACTAAATATTAATAATAAAAATTATATGATCATATATGTAACCAATATATCTAACTAATAAAAAAAATATGACATAAATACTAAAGGCTACAAGTCTCATGCAATATATGTATGTAAAATATCTGAAACAAATCTTAAAACACACACAACAACAACAACAATAACAAAACTACCATAACAAATATACGTATTAATATCAAATATAATATTATGCATTTTTAATTAATTAACCTAATTTTTTAATAATTTTAAATTGTTTAAAATTTAAACTATATTGTATAATATAATATGAATAATATAATATGAATCATTCCTTTAGACTTAACATTATTTTAATAAACATATTTACATAGACAATGATTTTCAATAGAAAATAAATGTCTTAATCATTTAAAAAACCAATATACCAACTCTTTATTATACAACAATATATATGATACAAGATTATAACTACAATTTTAAGTGTCCATCTAAGAATAACAATAACAATATATGGACACTGAAATTTACTTGTTGAATCTTCAAAAATTAAGACGATATATTGTAACTATTGGGGATGAAGGGTTTAGGGTGCGGTTTAGGGGGTTGATAAGGATTGGGTATAAAAAGGGGTGGAGATGTTTGAGGTATTGGGAGGGGGTTTCAGCAAAAAGAGTTTGGTTCAATATTAAATATGTGCTACGATATGTGAGAGGTTCACTAAGTGAGTGTCCCTATATATTACATACAACTATCTTTTAATTTTCCTTAGAACATAACAATGTATGAAGCAATTATGTTTTTAAAGATAATAATGTTAAGATATTTTTTATTTTATTTTTAAGTCATGTTTGCTCTATTTTTCAAATAAAATTGTATTAGTTGTGAATATAGATTCCATTGAGGATATTCCATCTCTTAGACACTATTTTTTTAAGCTATTTTTGAACCAAGATACTCTTTATAGATTATACTACTCATTGAGCATCCAAAACCCAAAAATTAAGTCCAGAAACCTACAACAAAACCCCACAAAAATGAAAGCACTAATCAATAGCTTGAATATTCTCAAATGTGCCCCTCCATTTCAAGAACTTGGAAGAGAATTAACTATTGTAATAGAATACTTACACTTACCACTATTGTAATAGAATACTTACACTTACCACCAATCGAAAGATATGACCCACAGTTACCAAAGTCACATTCGAAAGAGAACCCTAATTGTTATAACTGAACCGCACCTTTAGAAGTAATGTAATGAACAATATATGGGCCTAACCAGTGCATCTGTAACTTACCTAGATGCTTCATGAACTTGTTGTCGTATAACAACACCAAATATCCTTCCACAAACTATTTATTCTTAATGTGGCGATCGTGCCATGCCTTCTGTCGATCCTTTGCAACGCGTAGGTGGAAACCTGCAATAAAGTGGTCCTCTTCAAGCTGGATCAACTATGCAATGCGCTCTTCTAATGCTTTTGTCTCATCCATGCTGGTTGTCGCAATGATGCGCAAACTAGGAACAATGTATTCCATGGGCATGACTGCCTCTTTCCCATATACCAGCTTAAACGATGTCTGTCCTATCAGCCGTTTACAAGTGGTATGATAGGCCCATAGCACTGCTGGAATTTTCAAGTCCCAATCATCGTGATTAGCATTACATACCTTTGTTAACGTTGTTTCCAAAATTTTGTTGAATGCTTCAACAGTCCCATTCGCTTGCAGATGGTATGGTGTGCTTTTCTTATGTTGCACCTGCAACTCCTTAGTTAGCACTCTCACAGTGCAATTGATAAAATGGCTGCCCTAGTCACTCATCAATATCCTGGGACACCCAAACTGTGTCACAATATTCTCAAATATGAACTTTGCTACTATCGTAGCGGTACAATCCAAAACTGGTGCAACCTCTACCCACCTGGTCATATAGTCAGTCGTGGTAATGATGTATCGTGCACCAATCCTCTTTCCTCGTGGATGAATTGGACCCACAATATCTACGGCCCATTTATCAAAAGGTTGTAGAGTTACTTGCAGCACAAGTGACATCTCATCCCACCGCAATGGTTTAGCGATGCGCTGTCAAACGTCACAACTCCACGCATAGTATACGGCATCATTATGCAATGTAGGCCACCATAGCCCAGTGTGCAACACCTTCCATGCAGTAGCCCTTGCTCCATAGTGACCTCCCTCAATTCTTGCATGTGCTTCTTTGAGAATGGGTCCTTGCTCATGCAATAGGATACACAGGCGCAATATTTCATCTGGTCCAAGCTTGTATAACTGCCCAGCAATCAGCTAGAAATATGAAGCCTTTACTACCAACTACTTCTTCTAACTAGTCGACATGTCCTCCGCAGCAACTACTGTTTCCAAGAACTGAATGATTGGAGCAAAGTGGTCATCCACGATATCTACCCGAAACAGCTGCGCATTGGGAAATCCATCGTCAATATTGGTAGGTTATTCTTTGGCCTAATGCGAGACAGGTGATCAGGACCAGCATTCAACCATCCTGGCTTCACAACTATTTCAAAGTCAAATTCCTGAAAAATTAGCAGCCACCGACAAATCTTCCCCCCCAATACATGCTTATTGACCAAATATTGCAAAGCAGAATGATCAGTGAACATCTTGAAGTGACCGCCTAACAAATAGTTCCTGAACTTTTGCAAGGCATAAACCATCGCCAAGCCTTCTCATTCAGTTGTTGTGTAATTTTGTTCAGCAAACGACAACTTCCTACCCGCATATGCGATCAGGTGATCCAGGTCACCCTCACTTGGCTACGTAAGCACAACCCCCAGCGCAATAGAAGAGGTGTCGACATGCACATGAAACTCCTTGTTCCAATCAGGGAATACCAGTATGGGTGTGGAGGCCATATTGGTCTTTAGTGTGTCAAATGCAACTCCAGTCAAATGCAACATCCTTCTTTAATAGCTTCTCCATAGGGGCACTAATCACAACATATCCTTTGATGAACTTGTGATAGTACCTCGTGTGCCCTAGAGTCACCTGAAGCATCTTCAGAGTCATCAGTGGTGGTAGACTAAGGATGAGTGCAATCTTTGCAAGGTCAACTAAAAGCCCTTGCTTGCACATGATATGTCCCAACAGCATTCCGAATGGCGCACATAAAATGCACTTCTTTAAGTTTAGTGTGATTTTATGTTGTTGACACTGTTCCAGCATCAATCGCAGGTTTTCTAAATGATCTCTAATCAAACCATAGACTATCTAGTCATCCATGTATACTCGGATTTCTCCCAATTGCATGCTTGGTCTCAAAGAAGGTGTCTTTCTCCATCGCAATATCAAATTATACCTTTTTCTTTCCAGCAAACTAAACTTGCTAACATGGTCCATCTTCTCTAGTTGTCACACCAGCGTGAGTGACAACACCAGTGTCGACATCCTTCATTCACAGTTCAGCTTGAATTGTTGCAACCTTCGATCCTTGATTCAAGTTCTAGGGTGGGTTATGATTTAGCAGTGGGTTCGTTGGCTAATTCTAATTCTATGGCGATATTTGATTCCGCATTGTTGGCTAGCTTTGCACTTGGAACATTGGCTGGTTTTGAGTCTGCACATTCTCCAACTAAGGAATGTTTCCAGTCTGGCATTTTGTAATCAGCTGAGGGAAATTTTCAACATTATGCTCGTTGGCCGCATAGTATGTACACTGCGCATGAGGACACTCCCTCTGGCAGTGCCTGAATACTCCACAGGTATAACACTGGATTGATTCTTGACCTTGTCCTCCTCCTCTATCGAAACCTCCTCCTCGTCCCCTGAATCCTCCGCAGAATCCTCCTTGGACTCCTCCTTGCTGAAAATGAGGTTAGGCCAACTGCTACTGCAGAGGGTTTGGTTGCTTCTGGACATAGTACGCAGCTTGAACATATTGTGGTTGGGATTGAATGAGCGGTACCTTATTGTACTACGGTCATGATTCAAACTGTGGTTGCGTTGTGAACTGCGGCTGCGGTGTAAACTGTGGCTGTGACATAAATTGTTGTTGTGGTTGTGATGGGATAAACTACATCTGGGGCGACGATTGCACCTGCGCTTGTGGCTGTGCCAGCTGTGGTTGCGCTTCTATTTCCTGTGGGTCCTCATCTTTCACAAAGTATGAATCATATGTCCTTTCTTGGAGAAAGTCATAAGTTCGACAGTTTTTATCATTGTGTCCTACTGACCGATAAAAGATATAGTACAGACTCTCTATCTTGGAAACCATCTTTTGCATGTAGTCATAGTTCTCATGTCGATGCCAATAGACCTAACATATGTGGCACCATGGTACACCAGCGCAGCTCAATGGGTTCAAGGCTCTTGAAAGCAAATAATTTCGAAACGTCGAACATGTATCCTTGGTGTGTCCATCTGCACGACACTAGGTGCACCAAAGTTTGTCATGATCTTCCTTATCCTTATTGATATCTTGTAGTTGGAGCGTCAGATTGGCCAACTGTGCTTGAATCTGGTTCATCCCAACCGCGGTTTCTCCTATCAGCGATGCTTCCAATTTCATCACAATTTCAAGAGCCTCTCTTTGTGTCGTAGTATTTTGTTGCATTAGCGGTTGTCTGATATGTGGGACAAGCGCAACGATAAACCACTCCTTGTGTTGAACATCACTCATCTGGAATCTAACTCGAGCCATCAACGTCTTAAACCATTGATCAAAGTCCCAAATTGTTTCATTGGGGAACTGCTTGATTTCTTTCAACTCGGTAATGTACTGAGCCTCGGACTTCAGCTTCTTGAATTCTTCAAATAACCCCTAATGGATCTCATCCAATGTTCTCATTGTACCTCCCTGAGGAACTAGCATGAATCTCATGTACCAATCCAGCGCATGACCCCTGAGGGTGGTTTCCAGCTGGCTTCTCTTGACATTGTCATCCACAGTCTATTGGGAGGTCCAGATCGCCTCGCACAAGAACCAGTATTGCTCTGTGTCATCTATGTTGTTTCCAAGAAATATTGGTAGCTTCATTTCTTTGCCCACCATTCTGGTCCTTCTTCCTTCGGCTGGTACTCTACTGCTAGACTGCTGCTAACACGTCAAGGAAGTCGATGTAGAATGCATTTTCTTCCTTGTGGTGGAGTAGTGCGCGAAGGTGTGGACACGTTATTGCTGGGGTTTAAGCCTGTTGTTCTTCTAGGTGTAGCTTGGGCCTGGTCATCCTTATCGTCACTTAAAGGTCGCTTTGTCCCGTGTGGTTGTTCTTCACAGAATCACACTTTGATCACAGCAAGACCCTCTCCTATCCTCTACTTCTTCAACCTTACTCCTCCTCTTGTACAACCACTTGTTTCTTCAACGACCTTCCCAATCTCACCGGAACTTAGGCCCAACTACCCCTTACCTTTCCATGCGTCTCACCCTTTTGTCGCGATGTCTATAGACTCCGCACACCAGAGTTCCACTACTCTTGGTATGTCTTCAGAATACCTTTTTCGTAGACAAGATGTTTAATAGATAGTTGCAGCGATAGCAAAAATCTACCTCGTGGTCCATTGAAGAACTCCCTTTCTACTTCGCTAAATGACTTATTGGTATCAACTGCAAACTTGGTAATGTATCCCTACAGGATACTATCCAACCACACCTCGACAGCCTGTGATGCCTTATTGTATGTTTCTTGTAATTCCTAGATCAGCTACAGAGTCCAATATGTCGTCTCTCCTCCTTGGAAGTTTTTCTTCTTAGAAGCGAACTTCTCCATCCACTCATACAAGATGATAGGAAACTCATAGAAGAACCATGCATGAGGACTGTCATGAATATATATGTCCAACCAATTTCCCGTCAATAGCTTTGGATTCTGATTTTTTGTTTCAACGAACTCTCGCAGTTTTAGACCAAACCACTCCTCGATCTCCGGTCGATTCGGATGCAAAAACGTATCCTCCTTTCAATTGCAACTCAGTCTTGGCTATGGAACCATTTGTTGGAAAAAAACCCACCAACAAAGCCTCATCGATAGGGGTTCTCACTCTGTCGACGCCCAACCAACGTGATCTCCCTGAGCTCTGGCCTAGACAGGTTTTACCCTTCCCAGCAACATCTGCAGAGCGGATGAAGTCTCACTCGAGATGTTCAAGGGACAGCTGTCGGAATCAAGTTTCTGGCAGTAAGAAGGGAAGATATGGCATCCGCGGCTTCGACCGGATAACTATCAAGTTACAGAAGTAATAAAATTATCAAAAAAAATATTCACAACTACGGATCTAACAGATCGCATCATTCATTTATCACAACATTATGATTCATACAACACTTTAATAAGCTTCATCATCATTCATCATAATTACGACAGAATTGCATCATCAGTTCATCATAAACAGTTTCAATACAATTCTCATTGACATGACAGCAGAGAAAATAGGAAAACATAAGACATCATTTAGACAACAACCATCGTGTCATATTAATTATGCGCAATAGATCCAAAATAGATAATTCTTCTCCACAATAGGAGACTGATTACATCCCAAAATTCAGTATCCGACACAAACAGATTGTAGAGCATTCAAAACAGAAGACTTATCAAGACCATAGATAGATCACACTGATCATTCTCCTTATCATTGTCAATATGTGATTCTATCCCCTTACAATTGCGAAACTATCTCTATATATAGGCTTGCACCTTTACATCAAAGGTCCACTTCTAACTAACTTCTAACCACTAATGACCTATGTCCACAAAACGTGGTGAATTAATACATTAAATATAAAAAGCGGCTATTTTTCCACCCATCGCACTGATGTGGCCTTGCGCGGTGTGGCATGAGCTTGCACAGCTGCCGCGATGTTGCGTAACTCACTTGCCCAAAACCCCTGACAACAACTAGCATGGTATGATACATAGACCCTAGGCTTTAATAACCTTTCTCAAAAAAATGTTACCAAACTCACCATCCCGACTTTGTAGGATTTTGGGTGAAAAACTTGAAAATTATATGTAGCTTAAAAAAACGTCATATAATTAACAAGGGAAAAAAAATCAAGGATGATGACCTTGATGACCAATTCTACGAAGGCCAAGCCCTTCACATAAAATAACCTCATGCTATGTCATTTATTACAATTCCCTCGAAAGGGTGTGAACAACCAAAAGAGGCCACAACTGGCCCTGATGAAACCACAGAACTTCCAAGCACTGAGTAAGAACAAGTGATTTGTTCTGATCCTTGGTGCCTCACTTGAAAGATCCCCTAAGTGCAACTTAGTGGACAACAATCTGCATGTTAAGACTAAACATAAGAGGTTTCCATTAAGGAGATGGAAGAGGTGGAGTTATAGCTAGGGTGTGCACCTTAGTTGTATCTTTCTTTCGCCCCTATTAAAACCATTTTTGAATTGCAATTTATTCTTTTGGTTAGTTTTTAGTATGTTTTTTAACCTAAAATTATACTTTTAGGAATAGTTACACATTATTTTCAATCCAAACAACTCAGCTTTGTTTCAACTACTTATTTTCTAAATCTAATATGTATAAATTAAAAAGAAATATTTATCTTGAAAGAAATTATGATAATTCTAAGGTTAGTACTTTATGGTTGCATGTTCCTTAACAAATTGACAAGCTGATGGCTTGAGAAATTGTCACACTTAAAAGGGAAATGAGTTGACAAATCGACAACATGACAAATTGCTACACTTAAAAATATGAAAGAGGTTATCTCATGAATTCTTAACATTGAAATATATGACCATAGATTAAATCTCATTACATAAATACATGCTTTATTTATCTATATTCTAAAATGGTGTGAAAAGATCATCAAATCATTACAATACCCATTAAAAATTGAAAGTCATATAGTTTGAAATTATGGAGGAATATGAAGACTTCAAGGTCTTTGTTAAGAAATATGCATGTGATAATATTGAAATTAATATGTATTCAAATGTATTAATAATAAAGAGCTTAAGTGTTTAGTAAAAGAAGGGGTGATATTATCCTGTTGTTATTCAATTTCCCTAAAAGTGGTTTCATATAAAATAGTAACATGTTGTTATGGCCATTAAATTACACTTAATATGGATTTGGTTTATTGAGAGATAATGGACGCTCAATAAAATTTAAGAAAAAACACATTGCCACTTCCTTCTCTATGTTAATATAATTTTTTTAAAAATCAAACAAACTAATTCTAAGTCAAAATAATTTGTCTTTTCAATGAAAAAAATATCCCTAATGTAACATGAACTAAATATTAATAATAAAAATTATATGATCATATATATAACCAATATATCTAACTAATAAAAAAAATATGACATGAATATTAAAGGCTACAAGTCTCATGCAATATATGTATGTAAAATATCCGAAACAAATCTTAAAACACACACAACAACAACAACAATAACAAATATATGTATTAATATCAAATATAATATTATGCATTTTCAATTAATTAACCTAATTTTTTAATAATTTTAAATTGTTCAAAATTTAAACTATAAAGGTATAATATAATATGAATCATTCCTTTAGACTTAACATTATTTTAATAAACATATTTACATAGACATTGGTTTTCAATAGAAAAGAAATGTCTTAATCATTTAAAAAACCAATATACCAACTCTTTATTATACAACAATATATATGATACAAGATTATAACTACAATGTTAAGTGCCCATCTAAGAATAACAATAACAATATATGGACACTGAAATTTACTTGTTGAATCTTCAAAAATTAAGTCGATATATTGTAACTAATGGGGATGAAGGGTTTAGGGTGCGGTTTAGGGGTTTGATAAGGATTGGGTATAAAAAGGGGTGGAGATGTTTGAGGTATTGGGAGGGGGTTTCAGCAAAAAGAGTTTGGTTCAATATTAAATATGTGCTACGATATGTGAGAGGTTCACTAAGTGAGTGTCCCTATATATTACATACAACTATCTTTTAATTTTCCTTAGAACATAACAATGTATGAAGCAATTATGTTTTTAAAGATAATAATGTTAAGATATTTTTTATTTTATTTTTAAGTCATGTTTGCTCTATTTTTTCAAATAAAATTGTATTAGTTGTGAATATAAATTCCATTGAGGATATTCCATCTCTTAGACACTATTTTTTTAAGCTATTTTGGAACCAAGATACTCTTTACAGATTATACTACTCATTGAGCATCCAAAACCCAAAAATTAAGTCCAAAAACCTACAACAAAACCCCACAAAAAATGAAAGCACTAATCCAGTAGCTTGAATATTCTCAAATGTGCCCCTCCATTTCAAGAACTTAAGAGAATTAACTATTGTAATAGAATACTTACACTTACCACTATTGTAATAGAATACTTACACTTACCACCAATCGAAAGATACGACCCACAGTTACCAAAGTCACATTCCAAAGAGAACCCTACATCCAAAGGAGGAAAAGTAACTAGATTGGCAAGTGAAAGAGGTTATCCATCCTTAACAATAGCACCAACCACAACATCACAAATAGGAGAATGTGAGTGCTCTGCTATAAAGGCAAGGAAGTCCCAATTGGGATGTGAGATCGACAAATCCTTAGAAAAAGTATGAGAGTGTGAGGCCTGCAACCCACTAGACGAATAAAAAGCTAGCATCATCAAGATGAGAAAAAAACACTAATGGGCAAATACTCCTTCACTTCGTCCTCTAATCTATCCGTGTTAGAAAATAGTACAGCGGTTTCTAAATTCAATTAAAGTTTAACTTTGCAGATATAAAACTTGCAAATGTATTTATAATCAGTGTGGAAAGGTATATGGTTAGTTTGTTTGAAGAAAGTGTCCGTGTCACAAAAGTCATGAAACTTGGATAATTTGTGTACCAAGATTAGTTTTTTTTTCAGAGGAAAAAATACCAGGCTTTGTTATTCAAAAAGAGAATCAAAAGACATCTTTTACATCACCATTCCTGTGTAGTATGATAAACTGTTCAAAAACAGCAATACACATAGGAAAGTCTGAAGAACATAAAACATGACAGAGTACATCAAAACATGGACAATAGAACTAAAGTCTGATCGTCGCAGACTTTTCTCATCATTCCTGAGTATACTCAGGTCAGAAATCAATGATATAATATCGAGAGTGATCATCAAGTGCATACTATCAAGAGCAAAACAAGCTGGCAAGGAGGTCTCCCGAAACATCACAAGAGGTAAAAAACAATCACTGCAGAAATCAAATGGCTGATAAAATGAACAGCAAGTCTAATATAGTTCAAAATGGCCATCATTGATGACCAACCCATCCAGAGATTCAGTAAAACTGCCATGGCCCATATCTAATTTTATGGCCTCCTTCGAGAGACCATCTGCCAACGTGTTATGCTCACGATAAATATGCTTGAAGATCACATGCGGGGCAGAAAGAAGCATTTTTTTAATATCTCCACACCAATGCATCAGTGCTGGGACATCAAGTGCAGAATAGCCATTGAGCCAAGATATGATAACCAAAGAATCTCCATAGATCAATTTGATGGGTAAGCCCATCAGCAAACAAACTCTGAGAGTGGCCCAAAGAGCCAGCAGTTCCGCTCTAGTATTGGTACTACGCCCGCAGCCCATAGTAAAACTGAAATAATGAGTCTCATTTAAATATAACATGAAACCAGAACCTCCAATGTTACCAGCTGAAGCACCGTCAAAAAAGCCACAAGGGAAGGCCAAGCCAGGCTTAGATCCAATGACTCGAATCTTTTGAGCTTTGACAGGAGCAGGGTATGTGATGAGGAAAAGATCGATTCTAGAAATGAGGGAAAGAAAGACAGGAAACTTATCCTCGAATAGACATTGATTTCGAATAAGCCAAATGCCCCAAAAAATAAAAGTGGCAGATATCTATAAGAGGCAGATCGGTGAGGAGAGTTAAACCAAAGAGCCAAGAAGGAAGAGACCGAACTGCAATTTGGCCAGGAAAAATTAAACTTAGCAGAAAAATGATTTTATGCCAAGATTGGTGGGGGTGTACCAAGATTAGTTGCTTAAGGATTTTATGCAATATTTAATATAGTTCGGTTAGTCTAATGTTATCAGGAGGTATATGTTGTTTGTAATATAACTCTTAAAAGTTCAATTAAGAAACTCAAAACTATTTCATCTCATTCCGAATATAAAAGGTTTTGCTAGATACTAATCCAGCTTGTGGAGAACATTTGAAAATAGTTCATATATAGTAATTCAGCCTTCGAAAAACAATTGATAAAAAAACAGGACATACATGTCGAATCAAAAAATTTCAAGAAAAGAGAATATCGATATACAGGCACGGCTAAAAAGTATTTCACGTTTAAATAAAATATAACATATTTTATGAATTTATTGATTGAGTTTATATATTTAGATATATTTTTCTTAGTTTTATTTTTAAAATCAAAACAATTCACTAGGTAAATTATGTTTGTGTTTTTTTTAATATTTAAAAATGGTATAATGACATAGTTCATATTAAAAAAATATAAAATGAAAAAATAAAAAAATAAAAATGAAAAAATGAAAAAATGAAAAAAATAAAAAATTTTAAATTAAATTTTGTGACCCTATCCAAAATGGAGAGTCTTCCTTCTTCCTACAACTTTTTGGGAGATGGGCGACTACGTCGATTAACTTGAGTTACCGTGCAGTTATAATTTTTCTTTTCTTTTTACTTTTGGGGTTGCCACACACTATCTTGGAAACCCCATGTTTTTACATTGACCAAATACTTGCAACCAAAATTCTTGCTACACGATTTTACTACAACAAAGATTTTTACTACAATGGGGATTTACTGCGACAAACAAGTTTGCCACAGACTTGTGTGCGACAGACTTCACTTTTTCGTCTAGACACCTTTTACAGAGTTTTGACTCGACACTTTAACATCCACAAACATCCACTTAATTTCGACCGAATTTCACCACGCCACACTTTTGGTTGTGATCAACTCCCACTTCAACCGGACCACTCTTAGACGAACTTTATAAAAAAATACTGACTTTTGTCCAGCACTTTGCGAATAAAAACTCAAACTTTCACACGGTGAAATATTTATGGATTCTTTGTATTTTTCACAAGACGGTAAATGTAAACAACATTTACTGAAGTAATTCTGGAGAAGATGTGCAGCATAAATCAAATATGAATTCAACCATAAATATATCTTGTAGCGACATAACAAAGATTATAGCCGCAAATACAACTTTTACAGAGCTTTGACTTTCAACACTTTCCAAAAAACACAGAGCTTGAGCTCTTAAACTCTCCAGATAATTTTTTCCTTCTTCTTCTCCTCTCCGTACACTTACGCACTTCTCTCTTTTTTTATTTTTTTTGTTCTTCTATATATATAAAGAGTAAGAATTTTCTTCTCTTGCAAGCTACCGGCTTACATTAAAGACTGTAATAACTATTTACCTAGAAATTTATCTTCAAAAATTTAATTTGACTGCTTTATATTTGAGAGATGTGAATTCTTCATTCTATCGGAGAGACTAACAAAAAGTGACCTACTACATACTCTTATAGAGTCGACTGAACTCTTATAGAGTTGACTGAAATGATATGAGGATCAATGAGTAATTAATATTTTCAACACAAATAAGGACTGGATAGAAGAATTTATACTCTTAGTGTGCTCAATGTGTTGTTTCACAATGTCCTCTTTTATATTTGTTGTTTGATCTTATCCAAAGAAACCAAATGAGAGAGTTGGAGGTGGATTACTTCACTCTTGGAACCTAGGTTTTATGCATATGCCAAACTTTCTTCCCCAATATCTTCTTCCTCGTGGAACTTATTCCTCTTACTTTCTTCCCCTACCTCCAAAAGAAGTTTTTTATCCTTTGCTTTTCTACATGAGTTTGTTGAACACAATGACACACTGAGAGGGGGGGTGAATCAGTGGGCCAACACTTTTTAACAAATTCACTACTTCAGGATTTAAACAGAGATCATCAATAGAAAACTACCAATTATATCAACATTAATCAATCACATCATCCACACAGATCATAAGAGACACTTGATAATATAAGTTTTGTAATCTTTAGTATATCTAACTTGATATGGGTTACAATGGAGGCCACAACCTTCGGGTTTGCATCAGCTTCAACTAATTGAGAAGCACCAACTTTTATTCCAAGACCCAGCTTGGTTTTTCTCAGATCCAATTGAGAAATGGGTTGTAAGACCCAGCTTGCAATTACATACAAATTCATGCCTTATTATATATCATCATCTCTGTCATTTCATATTTTATCAATTTGTCCACTGCTAACAAAATTATGTCACTCTGTCATCTCTGCTCATCAACTTGCCACCGCTTGTCAATCATCTGGGGTCTGTCATACTATTATAGTAATGCCAGGTCTTCTACTGCTCCTTTTATGCTTATTGATCTACTGCTATATTCTTCATATCATAAGTTAGAGAAATCTAGAATGCTTCAACTGGTTTGCACTTACCTCTGAAGTTTTCCAAATAAATTCAAACTTTAGATATTGCCATAGTAATATCCTCATTCCCTAAGATCAGAGTAAAAATATTAAAGGCATATTTACTGCTTCCACTCAACAGTCCCAAATTCTAGAAAAAATTAAAAGCTTCCTCCTTTACTGTGGCTGCTTTAGATATTCATTGGTTTACTGCCTCAGTTTACATGCCCAAAACGCAAAGCTTCATGAACCTACTGAATTCCTCACTTCATCATACCAAAAATGTATCAGACTTCTAAACACTAAAAAATCATGTCTGCGACTGCCTCACTGCACTAGTAAACCCTCGAAATTCAGAGCAAATTCTCACCCTTTCCACACACCAAAAATGAGGTCATTGGCCTCATATTTATACACATTTTCCATAAGAATTTTCTGGGCCAGCATGTTGCACATATATTTTAATTTTAATTTTAATTTGAAGTCGACTTGTAGTATAAAATAATTTAGCAGGCCGACTTGTTTATGTTTTAGTAATAATAATAAAAACTTCCAAGACTGGGCCAACTTGTAGGTTATATATTACAACTCATGACTTCACCATACCATCGTCTAATCATTTTGAGAGTTGTTTTACCCCTCGTTAAAGTGACTTTCATGTGCATAATGATTTGTTGAATATTTGAGTAGAACCATGCAACGTATGTGTTCATCATCATCTTAGTGGCACTACATCAAGATATTCTACAAGAACTCCATCACTTTGCAAATTAGGTCCTCATGATCCAAGTTACCATAACTGATAGTACCATCCAATGGCCTTATCAAGCCACAGTCAACCAATTTACCCACAAATGACCACATAATGAGTCATTTGGACCACTTAGTGCTCCAATGCCCATGTCATGGCTTCAATGCCCATATCCAATGTCCTTCATGCTCCATATCATAAACTTTTGTCTTCCCTTGTCACTAATGGTTTGTCATCAATGACAACCTTGTTCATCAAGCTCCCATATGGCAACCATCTTCTATTCACTGATCTACTTCATTCAAATTTAACAAAGCATGTTTCTTTATCCATACCTGAGAATGTCCTTAACTATGAGCACATGTCTTTAGGGATTCAAATTTGCCTACATTATCCTATTGGCAAGGCGTTGTAGATCAGTTAGTTGCGCAGCATCACGGATGCTGCAAAAGCTCGGAAGATACCGCGCAAGACAAATTTATCGTGCAAGGCAGAAGATAGACTACTTTTGAATTTTTTGTGTCACTTTTTGTACTTTTTTACCATATTTTGCAGATATTTGTCATTAGTTAGTAAGGTATGTTAAGAATTAGTTAGAAAATCGTCAAAGTGGACCATGAATGTAAAGGTGCACGCCTATAAGTAGAAGAAGAATTGTAAATGTGAATATCATGGCCATATTGTGGAATGAGAATTGAGAGTTCAAGGCTCAATTGAATTGTTGTCTGTTTTGAATCTGTGGTTGATTAAACAGAAGATAATATGATGAGAGAGAGGTTGATCTGAAATGTTGTGATCATTTTGTTGTTATCTTTTTATCTCTTTATGTTTTCCTGTTCTGTGAACCCAATGATGAATGTGAAGTGAATCTGTGACATGGATCTATGATGCAATGTTTATTGCTTATGAATAATGTTATCTTTCTAGATCTATTTTTGCACTTGTAGGTCGGTTATGGTTATAAATGAATGATGTGATATGAGAAAAGCAATGATGAATGGTTATTAAGTAACTAGTCAGATCTGGTAGATAGGATGATGGATTGCCAATGCCCATGGTCCTCTTCCATTCTACAAAAACTTAGTTATGTCAGCCCTCCCTCAAACATCTTGGGTGAGACTTCATTTGCTTCCCAGGTGTTGCTGGACAGGGTAAAACCTGTCTAGGCTGGTGCTCTAGGAGATCCTGAAGAGTTGAGTGTCAACAGAGTAGTTATCGACTGAGGTTTTGTTGGTGGTGTTTGCACCAACAAATGGTTCTGTTGTCAGGGCCTTGTTGCGACTGAGAGGAGAATATGTGTCATCCAACGCGACCAGAAATTCAAGATTGGTTTGATCAAAAGATGCAAGAATCTGCTGAAGCAGAAAATCAGAACCCTAGACTGATGACGGACAAGTGGTTGGCGAGATACATACACGATGCTCTTCACAAGTAATTTTTTTGTGAGTTTGCCATCATAATGTATGAGTGGTTGGCATGGTTCACGTACAAGAAGAAAAATTTCCAAGGAGTAGAGCCAACCTCCTAGACCCCTGAATTGATCCAAGAACTGCACGAAATTGACAACAAAGCATTGGGAACTATTGAGGTCTAGCTAGATAGTATCCTATAAGGATATATTACTGAATTCACAGTCGACACTACCAAGTCCTACAGCAAAAAAGAAAGGAGAATTTTTCAACGGACCCAGAGGTAGGTTCTTATTGTCTCTGTAATTTTCAATTAAGATTCTTGTTTATGAAAAGGGTACACTGAAGATGCACCTCGAGTAGTTTAACTTCGGTGTGCGGAGGCGGTGGATATCGCTATGAAAGGTGGGAGACGAATAGGAAGATAAGAGGTATATGGGCGCAAGTGTCGATGAGACTGTGAGGGAAGCCAAGGAAGAAAGTGGTCTTATAAGGGGAGGAGAAAGGTTTCAACATGAGAAGAGGAAGAGGATAGGGGAAGGTCATGCTGTGATCGAAACACAAGACCGCAAAGGAAGACCACATAGGACGAAGCGACCCTACAGTGACGAAGAGGATGATTAGACCCTGACTACACCAAAAACCGCAGTAAGATCAAACCCTAGCAGCAACATACCCATGCATCCATGCATGACTCCACATTTAGGAAGAAACACAAACTCCGCATCAACTTGCTTGACGTGTCAGCAGCATTCTACACAATAAAATTTGATCCCAAAATCCAATGAATGCATTGTCTAAAATTCAATAGACACGTGTATATTATTCGACAACCATGTATTTTTTTGTCATCGGTGGGAATTCATTGGATCTTCAAATTTCATTTGAAACCCGTCAAGAATTTGAAAGAGTATCAATCTAACATGCAAAAGTATTTCATCAATGAGTTGTTGAATTTCCGACTTCACCTCGTCGGACACATCTTCATAATATCGATGTCCTACTATTGGATTTCTGACTTCCTACTATCATAATATCAACTGCTCATTGTTGGATAGTATGTCGAAAGTTCGACTAATAGTTATTGGATTTCCGACTACTAAATGTAGGATTCATCATTGGATTCGGGATCAAAAATTCGACTGCAATTTGTTGGATTTTCGACTGCTTAGTGTCGAATTCATCATCGGATATAAGGTCGGATCCATCGTCGAAGCCATGGCTAGCTTGTCAGAGCTTAGCCACAGGTCGTCAGAAATCTGATGGCATACACAACAAATTTGTTGTCAGAGCCATGGAAAGCTCGTTGGAGCTTACCCATGGATCATCGAAAATCCGACAAGGATTTTTTTTTGATTAAAAAAAATAATTTCATGCTACAATAAGTAATAGGTAGGAAAGGCTCTAATAACAGGTAGCAAAGGCTCCTAGAACACCATGCACTATTTACTGTGGCACATTTTACAAGATGTGGCCATAATCACAATCTCAAGACTCAAGGATGCTACCTCTCCTCGACTGAGATGCAATCCATTGCAAACGAAGGATTGTAAGATGACAAGTTAATGGTTTCACTGCAACAAAACTTAGTTCTACAGTGATGGTGTAGTGCAAATGAGGTCAACAAAAATTAGGTAGGTAGAGATCAATAGGTATAGAATTGAATCAAAGGGTATACATGCAAAAATTTATGCGCACAGTTGCATAGTCAACTCCCAGACATCATAAAGTAGTGCTAAGTAACAACACATCCACAACTAAATGAAGAAATGCAATCATTTGTAAGGCAATAAAAACTAGTAAACCACTTAAAAGTAGTGGAACATTGTACCAAGAAATGCACAAACAAAAAACGAGACCATTAATTCTACATAAACGTATGTAGATGGTATAGTGAGAAAATCGATGGTTTTTTTGCACTCAAGGAAGGAAGATGATGAAAGAGGTTGCTTTAACAACTTTATCATATGTTGTCAATTTCTCTCAACAGAACTTACAAAATTATTAAGATGTGGTTATGCCTTTTCTAAAGCCATAGGAAAATGCACCTCCATGTTATATGCCAAACACATGTGATCCATTATCCTAGATGGACTTGTTTTACAAGAAGATAAATTTAGAAATGAAGTTTAAAAGGTAACATAGATACTGATGACCCTACAATTATTTCAAATAGAGTCTCATTGTAATAAAAATGCATTTTGGCTCATTGTAAAAAAAAATGCATTTAGCCACTTCTAACATTACAAATATGTACCTAACTCACACTAAAACAATTACTTGCAAAAATTATGTATTCCTATACTCAAAAGTTGTTTGCAGAAATATTGTTATGCACTAAATGCATTTCCTTGAAGTTTGCATATATTTTCGTAAATAGTTAGACACTAAATGCATTTCCCTAAATTGTAAATATATTTTCTTAATGATTTTATTACATGTAAGCTCCAGTGAATCAAGTTCAATTTAAAATATTTTGAAAATATATAATAGTTTAAATCTAAGTCAAATATCCAAAGAGTGAACTATTTACAAGCTATCCTACAAGTAAATACTAAAAACAACTGGCAGTTTATAAGTTATTACAAGACTGGTGCTGATGTTATGGATCCCCATGGGCTCTTTTAATTGTATAGAAAACAAATAAATTACCAACCTTTCCCAAATTGTAAGTTTTCCCCATCCTCTCTACCATATTTGGCAGTATCGTATGATGTATTGTAGTGACAAAAAAGAAATAAATAAACATTATGGCAGTCCAAATGAAAAATTTGATCAAATAATCCTTATTTATGGAGCCCAAAACAAAAAAAGTTGTGGCAATGGATAGAGCAGGTACGCATGGCACCAATGGCACCTGCCACAGATGTGGATTTCTAGCCCGTGGAATAGGAAATCTTAATCTTAATGTACCTAGAAACAATATAGACAATGTTATTACACAACCATCCACACTTTACATAGCCCCAATATATATTAATCCTTGGAACAATATAGAAAGTTTTATTGCACAACCAATATTCCCTTCACACATAGCCTAACATATATCAATCCTAAGTGAGAATCCAATGATTTTTACCAAAAACATGATTAGCATGACCACTTATTTCTAATGCTTGTTTCACTAGTAAGTATTATCTCCTAACAATTAGTGCAATGGCTGCTAGAGTGAATATGACCAAGAATGTTATAGATAATAGGTTGGTGGGATGCAAATACTAGAGATTAACTTTCCTATTAGAGGAGCAAAGTAGATCTCCTCCCACATGAACAAAATAATGAACTCTATGAAGAGGTTCAACATTACTAAAATAATACCTAGCTCACATGAACCTGTATGTGGAACTGGATGATGCACTATACTATACCCATAACATTGTTAGATAAATGAAAATAAAATATATACAAGAATGAAGTTAAAGATGAACAATATAGACTTATATGGCACCAATATTTGAATAAAATATACAACAAGTTTCACATGGATGACCAGATTGGCATGCTAAGAAAATGACTTAAGAGATGTTTTCAGTGAACAAAAAATCAACTCACATAAATCCTTCAACTTAATTCTTATTTGGGTGTACAAATAGACAAACAGATGTCAGTTTTTTGAGACAAAGGACACATATAACATCTAGGATTTCCATATTTCATCCATAACATTGTGACACCTTGATCTGAGTTCAATTTTTCTCTCTTTGACATTGTACTTTAATTGAGGCATCAAATGCCATATTCTATTGATGATGTATGATTCTGTTGTTAGATTTAAATTGGGATGGGAACCCTATGGGCTATTAAGTATGAAGTGTGATCCTTTTTGGGCTATTGTGACCTTCGTTTAGACTACTATAAAGCTTCCTTCATGTGTTTCCGCGTTTGAGGGTACTAGTTTATATATTGAGGATGTTTATGATAATTTGTAACTTAGGTATCCACTATAAACATGTTGCTACTAAAATGAACACGCTAGGTTGTTAACAATCCTTTTTTATTTTGATATTGGGCTCCAACTCTTAAAGTTCATTTTTGCTTCATATGTGCTAGGCTCAAGCTCGTTTTCTTCTTTCAGTGTCTTTTGTATCTTTATTTCTTGGACACCATTTTAGCATCTAGTGGTGTTATAGAGACTCTCATAGTTTTGTGGCCACCAGTTCTACTTTTTTGTTCCAATGGCCTAGTCCTTTGTCTTTTGTGGATATTAATAAACTTAAATGATCTTTTCTTATTTTTAGATGCTTCAAAGTCTAACATCCATGTATTTACCAGAATGCTTGGAACCTAGTTTTGAATAAAGAGCAAAAGTAGTGATAGTGGGTACCTTGCTAAAGGCCTCAATTCATTCTTTTGGATAAGGATCAATATACATGTGTAAGAAGTTTGAGTTCCATTCCCCTTGCTGGTTTTTCTATATTGTAGAAAGTCTATTGTGCAAGCTATTGGAATGGAAACAAGCCCTATGATGGTAGACACTTTCAAGAAGAACAATACACCAGTGTGGTATTCTAATTCATGTATAAGAGGTTTCAAGTTCCATTCCTAGTCTTGGTGTTCTAATTTTGTAGCAAGTCTATTATGCAAGCTATCAGAATCATAACAAAACTAATAATAAAGGGTGCCATGTTGAAGACTCTGGTTTTGTATTTTAATGAAGTACCCATGGGCCATATCCATGTATAATAGGTTTTGAGTATATAAGGCCAATCTAGTTGTCAATTTTTCCTCATGGTTAAAACATAAATATTTCCTTCCTAGATTTCTTTCCTTTAACTTCTGTGGAAGGAATCTTATATTGATGATGATTAGTAGGAATGATCATTTTGCTGATGTAATTGTAACTTCGGAATGTATTCACTTGTATTTCTTATGTATTGTAACCCAATGTTTATTCCGGGATGTATTTGTAATGTACTTGAGTCATGTCATGCCCCAAGGTTCCTATCGGGAAGTTTCTATAATGTAAACAAGTTATGTCAAGTCAAGGTGGTTAACTCTCCTATTGTCTAATGGTTAAAGTCCCCATAGTTTCGGGGCACTAGGGTTATTAGACAAACCTAGTCAAGTCAGCCCTAGTTGGGTTTAGTTAAGTCAAGAATTAGTATAAATAGAGAGCTAGCCTCTCTATTTAACACACACTCATCCACACTCAGTTGTAGTGCATAGCTGAGGAAGAGAAAGACACTAGGGCAAGGAAGAAAGAGGTTGTTACTGTCAGGAGATCATCTTACTATTTTTGGGTTTCACTTTAGTGATAATTCTATATCTAAGGAAGTTGCGGAGTTTTCTCCATTTATGGTTTCCCTGAAGAAAAACACTGTGTTCATTGTCTCTTGTGTTTGATTGATGTGCTTGTTGTTCTCTCAGTTAAAGATCCTAATGAAATGATAGCTTAATGTTTAAAATATAACATGGTATCAGAGCTAACCTGAGAAGAAGACACTGTGCAGCTGTGGGAACTAGGGATTCCTATTTTGTGGATCTCTCTCCATATATTTTCAGCAAATGTAGGGTGGAATAACTCTCCTCCCTAGGGCGCATCTTTCTGTCGAAGCAGAATCCAATTCTAAGGTTTTTCAGTTTTGGACCCGACACTACTGCCAGAAATTAGGGCTTTCCATAGAAAAGGAATTTTTCAGTGAGCCCATGTAACATGCCCAACCCTCCGACCGGCGAAGAGGATGCAACTAACACCAATGCATACGGGCAAACAACCCAAGAACATGGACAGACATCAATGCTGCAATTAAAAGCTTAAACACAATACATAACAGGATGCATAACCCATCATACAAAGATGCATAATTCCTCAAATGCAAATGCAAATGCGAATGCATAATAAGATGCATGAAACATACGAAGATACACAGTTACTCAATATCCAGCGTAAGCAAACATAAACATAAACCAACATTCACCATGCTCATCATTTCTCATGAAACGGTAGATATAATTGCAGAGATGAAATAGTCAGCAGTACTTATATTTTGATGAAGAATTCACCCCGCAACCAGCTACGTCGCTGCAAAGTTCCACCCAACCATAGGCCAGTGTGCTCATCAATATCTCAGCAACACTGCCACCCCCGAGCTGGGCATGATTCCTCAAGGACTAAGGGTCAATGTAGGCTTACACATAGCCAAGGTTCACAAAGCAACAATCCAAACACAGTTGGGATTTACCAAGTCATCAAGGAGCTAGGATAGGCTAAATGCCAAGCTGGTGGCCTCAACACCAACTTCTCAAGCATACCTAGCCTCTAATCCCACTCTCAACAGTCCGAAGACCAACCACTGCATATTGCAGCAAAAAAATTACTTCACCGCTCTGTGAAGAAAGCAAAGACGTCCGGTTGAAAATCCCAACCAAGAGGAAAAACACAGCTCAAGCCACAAGATGACTCAGAGTTGTTCTTGGCCCTATCATGGCCAAAACAACTCAGCAACAACCCAAAACCAGGGTACTTCAGCAACCCAACTTCACAGTGAAAACTATGGTGACCTTACACAGTCCTAAAATAGGCGAAAACTCAACCAACAGATGTGGAAATCAATAGCCGTCCCACCTCCAAGAGCCCACAACACACACCATTCCCTAATGTAATGGCTGGAGAACTTACACAGGCCAAAAAAGGGAAAAGAACAACTCTCAGCCTGTGTGTAAAGGAAAGACACGGCCCAAACAAAACATGGAAGACACACACATGCACAGTCTGAAATGGAAGCAGAAATCGGACTCTCAACAGCATCCAAAAATTGTTGGAAGAACAAAAGCAACCCAAATCATGGGTTACACAAACAACAAGCCCAAATAGTGGAGGAAAACCATGGCTACTCACATACACATCAGAAATCGTGCCCTTGAGGCCATTCTTCCTGCTCGTTGCATGCACAAAAACCAAAGGAGAATCCTGACTGGTATGTGAGGAAGGTGAACCGGCCTCCTCTTGTGCGTCCCTGTGTGAGAGTGAATAGAGATACCACCCCTGCGTGAGGATGAACAACTCCCTGTGCATGAGCATGAACTGACCATGGAGAGAATGGCCTCATGGAGAGTGTTTCTTCTGCCCCACGCGAGTGAAGAGGAGAGTCTACTGGTGGAGTGGGCACGTGGGCAAGGACTGACAGTCCTTCCAAAGCCACCACTACTCATAAATAAATACCTCAACTACCCAACAAGACATTAAATAGGTTGGATGAGACAAGGGAAGATGATACATGGCTTTCCCCCCCCATAGACCAAGGTTTGACATCCCCCACACCCTTATCCTTTGGAATCATGCCCTTTTCATTTTTAACGTTGCACTGTCGTAGTTGGTTGTGGGTTTATTTTTAATTGATGTGTGTATTTACATGATTCCAAATTATAATGTGCCGGATAGCACGATATACCATCGGCAACTATTCCCATTGCCGAAACATACACAACCAAATCAATGGCGGGGCTTTTGCCTTTAGCTCCTCACCACGATTAATTACATTATATACATCATGCAAACGGGTTCAAAACCGGGGTGTTACATCCCAAGCCTGGATTGATCTCCTCCCCAAAATCTAAGTTCGGAATCAAATTCAAAGCATTTGGTTGGACAAAACTCTAGAAAAGCAAAACCGTAATATGCTCCTGAACCAGCACTGCAAGATTTCAGCTCCAAATCCAGATCTGACATCTTGACGTGGTAAGATCTAAATATTTTGTATTTCCATTTGAGGTTATTAGTTAAGATGTCTCATCATACCAAGCTTGATGAAAATCTTGAGGGAACTAATCACTTCTGAGCTTGAAAGTATAGGATCTCCCTAGTCTTGGAAGGAAATGAGTTGGACTCCTACATCCATGAGGAGGTTCCAGTTCCAAAGGGAGATGAAGCCAAGGCCTTACATAAAAAGAAGTTGGTTATGGCAAAGAGGATCATTGCATATTTGATCAAGTATCACCTCATTCCATAGGTGTCTTCCCTCAAGACACCTAAATCCATGTTTGATGCCCTAACCAAACTATTTGAAGGGAAGAACATCAATCGGAAGATGAATCTAAGGAAACAATTGAAAAATGTCAAGATCCAGAATGAGGAGACCATCCAATCATACTTCACAAGGGTCTCCCAGATCAAA
This sequence comes from Pseudotsuga menziesii, assembly GCA_001517045.1. Taxonomy (NCBI): domain Eukaryota; kingdom Viridiplantae; phylum Streptophyta; class Pinopsida; order Pinales; family Pinaceae; genus Pseudotsuga; species Pseudotsuga menziesii. The sequence goes on along the minus strand of LPNX011110577.1, from coordinate 37,880 downwards.
GAACAACTAGAAGCTGTAGATGAAGAAGTGGAGAATGCAGAAATTGTGATGACAACATTGAATGGCCTCCCTAGGTCATGGGATTCTTTCATCCAAGGAATCTGTGCTAGAAAGAATTTGGTCAAGTTCAGTAGAATGTGGGAAGAATGTTCTCAAGAAGAAGCTCAAGAATAAAATATGGGAAGTGAATATCAAGATCTCACAGTACACTCCAAGAAAGGAAGAAGGGAAAATCATCATCACCAAGGTAAGCATTCTCATCAGAAAAATAATGTTGTAAGAAGGGATTCATCCAGACTCAGATGTTATACATGCGATGAATTAGGACACTTTGCTAGAAATTTTCCCATGAATAAGAATGGATCCAAGAAGAAGAAGAACTCCAAAAGAAGACATTATGCTCACATTGCTGAGGATGACGATCCTCCAAGGAAGAGGGTAAAACAAGAAAGTGAGCACTGTTCAAGTGAAGATGAATCATTAGAGGAAATTTGGGGTCTAAAATGGGCCTTATAAGAAAACGTGCCAAAATAAGTTTTTGTGAGTTGAAATTCAAGAACCAATAGAGTTTCAATAAAATAAGTCAACCATAATGGTTGAATTGACATATTTGTCATTAAAAAAAACTACTTTTTTTGTTCGTATTTTCGACATATCTCATTGTGTTTTTACTCAAATTTCGATCGGGAGAGATCGTTGGATGCGGAATTTGATTCTGCATCCAACGAGTACCCACACTACATACTTTTGACGGACCCTGCTACCCCAAAAACAAGAAATACTTGAAAAAAATGTGATGATGACATCATCATCACGTTTTTTCAAGTATTTCTTGTTTTTGGGGTAGCAGGGTCCTTCAAAAGTATGCAGTGTGGGTACTTGTTGGATGCGGAATCAAATTCCGCATCCAACAAGCTCCCCCGATCAAAATTTGAGTAAAAACACAGGGAGATATGTCGAAAATACGAACACAAAAAGTAGTTTTTTTCTTTCTTCCTCCAAAATTAATCAATATTATTTTATTATTTTCCTTAGGAGGCTCATTTTAGACCCCAAAATTCCTCTAATGTATGTTCTGATCTCTGCTCTCATGGGAACTATCACTCATGGAAGCAAATATTGGCTTATTTACAGTGGGGCTTCCAAACACATGACAGGTTTCAAGGAATCATTTGGGAAACTATCTGAACATAATTCACCCCATAAGGTGGAGCTTGGAGATGACTACCAATATCCCATAAAAGGTAGTGGTGAATCCTCCTACAAGGTAGAGTCTGGAAAGTCTATAAAAATGAAGGATGTCTTGTTTGTATCAGGACTAAAGAAGAATCTTCTATCCATATCAACATTGGATGCAAAAGGAATGAGGGTTGCATTTGTATATGGCCAAGTCCTCATGTGGCCAAGAGGAAAGACTATTGATGATGCAAGAGTGATTGGAGAACGAGAAGGAGGCTTATACAAACTGAAGGACCATCCAGAACAAGCTATGGTCCATGACACAGTAGAGCCAAATGAACTTTGGCACAGAAGGCTTGCACATGTGCATTACAGATCACTACCACTTGCAAGCAAAGCTATTGAAGTTCTTCCATAAATTCAAGAAAAACATGAAGGGGTCTGCAAAGGATGTGCAGAAGGAAAGAATACAAAGAAGACATTTCCAATTAGCGAGAGCAAGAAAAAAGTAATCTTGGAAATCATCCACTCCGATGTAGGCGGACCAATGTCATCAAGTTCACTAAGCAAATATGTATACTATGTTTCTTTCATTGATGACTTTTCTAGGAAGACATGGATTTACTTCATGAAGAACAAAGAGGAAGTCTTTAGCAAGTTCAAGGAATTCAAATCCTTGATCGAGAACCACACAAAAAAGAATATCAAGACCTTTTGATTAGATAATGGCAAAGAATTCACATCAAATGAATTCAAAGACTTATGCAAAGAATCATGGATTAAGAGGGAGTTTTCCACTCCTTACAATCCACAATAGAATGGGGTTGCAAAATGGAAGAATAGAACCATCATGGAAGCTGCAAGAGCAATGCTTCATGATCAAGATGTTCCTATGCATCTATGGGTAGAAGCAGCTAGAACATAGGTGTATGCACAGAATCGTACTCCACACAGAGTACTTGAGAACAAGACTCCTGAAGAAGTCTTCTCCAGAAAGAAGCCAGAAGTCAGACATCTCAGAATATTCGTCTGTCCAGTGTACATACACATTCCAAAAGAAAAGAGAACAAAACTAGATACTTCAGGAAAGAAGGGTATATTTGTGGGGTACTCTGAAAGCTTGAAGGCTTACAGAATATACTTCGCAGGATACAAGAAGATCGACATCAGCAGGGATGTAACATTTGATGAAGACACAGCTTACAACAAATCCAGAAAGAGACCCGCTGAAGAACCTAAAGAATAAGAAGCTCCCAGAATTCATGATACAACCATGAATGAATAAATTCAAGAAGAATATCAAGAATTTGAAGAACCACAAAGACCTGTAGATCCACCTCAGGAGAAGACTCCTCACAAGAAGAAACCTGCTTGAGTATGAGAAATTATCCAAGGTGCAGAAAGATATGGGGCTCTAGAAGAGAATCACAGAGAAAGAAAGAGAACTAGATCTTGCTCTAGATATGTAGCTTTACTATGTGATGTTATCAATAAAGAACCTTCTAATTATGAAGAAGCGATAGAATGGAAAGAATGGAAGGATGCTATGATCGAAGAGTATCAATCAATCATGAATAATGACGTTTGGGATATTGTCCCAAGACCAGAAGGGAATTCAGTTCTAACTTCCAAATGGATATACAAGATCAAGCATGCTGCAGATTGTAGCATAGACAAATATAAGGCAAGATTTGTGGCTCGTGGTTTCTCCTAGAAAGAAGGAATAGATTATGAAGAAACCTTTGCACTTGTAGCCGGATACACTTCCATCAAATCGATACTTTCTTTGGTTGCAGTAATGAAATGGAAGATACACCAAATGGATGTCAAGACTGCTTTCTTGAATGGTGTAGTGGAAGACGAAGTGTATATAGGACAACCACTTGGTTTTAATACACATAACAGGGAGTCTCATGTGTGCATATTGAAGAAATCCTTATACGGTTTGAAATAGGCACCTAGGACATGGTACGACAGAATTGGTACCTTTCTATCCAGTTTGGGCTTTACTAAGAGTAAAGAAGATTCCAACCTTTACTACAAGGTTGAAGATAGCAACCCAGTGATGCTTCTACTATATGTAGATGGTCTGTTTGTAATAGGTATGGATGGGTTGATTGCTGATACGAAGAGAAATCTTGCTGCTGAGTTTGAAATGAAGGACTTGGGTATGATGCATTATTTTATAGGCATGGAGGTGGGGAAGAATACAAACGGAATCTCCCTCGGACAAGGGAAGTATGCAGTAGAGATCCTGAAGAGGTTTGGGATGATGGACTGCAAGGCCATGACCACACCTGTGGCATTGAACCTGAAGCTATTGAGTGATGCTTCATTAGAAGCAGTTGATGCGACGATGTATCGTCAGATTATTGGGTCCTTGATGTACCTGACCAACACGAGACTAGATATTTTCTTTGCTGTGAACACCTTGAGCTAGTTCTTGATAGATCCGAGACATGTTCACTTGATTGTTGCAAAGCATATTCTGAGGTACCTGAGGTGTACAATTAATTATGGGCTCAAGTATGAGGTGAATCAGAAGATTAACTTGGATGGTTATGTTTATTCAGATTGGGCAGGAAATGCCATCGATAGGAAGAGCACCTCAGGGTATTGCTTCAGTATGGGATCAGGTGTGATCTCTTAGTTTAGCAGGAAGAAATCCTATGTGGCACTGAGTATAGCTGAAGCAGAGTATGTCGCAACTTGCTCAGCTAGTTGTGAGGCAGTATGGCTGCAGAAGCTACTATCTAATTTATTTGACCTCTAGATGGATGCTACTTGTATACATTGTGACAACTAGAGTTGCATGAAGTTGTCAGAGAATCTAGTGTTCCATGACAAGTTGAAGCATATCAAGACCAAGTATCACTATATCAAGGATATGGTGTAGAGGGGAGCAGTGAAGCTCCAGTATGTTGCGACGGAGGAAGACATAGCTGATGTATTGACGAATCCATTGGCTAGGGTGAAGTTCGAGTACTTCAGGGAGAAGCTTGGTGTTCTCCAGATTAAGGTTTCCTCCAAGGGAAAATGATGAGACCCATAGCCATTCTAACATGGTGAAAGGATTGGTTCCTTCCATGGTCAGATGTAAGGGCTGATCCATTCTATCATGGTGAGAGGGTTGGTTCCTTCCATGTCAAATGTGAGTGTTGAGCCATTCTGATGTGACTAGAGGATTGTTTCCTACATGATCAAAAGTAAGTGTTGAATGCCATTCTGGGAATGGAGGCACCTAGTCAGTTACCAGGTAGCTCAATCTGGGAGTGGGGGCCATTCTGATATGACTATAGGATTGGTTCCTACAAGATCAGATGTGAGTGCATGCCCTTCTAACATTGGTTGTCAGATACAAGTGCAGATCCCTTTCGACATGAAGGATTGGTTCCTTGCATGGTTGAATATAAGTGCTGAGCCTTTCTTGATAATTGGTTGAATGGATGTAAGTTCTGAGCCTTTCTGACATTGGTTGTCAAATGTAAGTGCAGAGCCTTTTGGCATGGAGGATTGGTTCCTTGCATGGCCAAGTGTAAGTGTTGGGCCTTTCCGATCATTTGTTGAACGGATGTGAATGTTGGGCCTTTCTAACAGGGTTGTGGGCTATGTTACCACATGGTCAGATGTAAGTGTTGGGAATTTCCTTTCTGATATGATTATAGGATTGGTTCCTAAATGAATAGATATAAGTGCTAGGTGGGCCATTCTGACTTAGGGTCAGATATAAGTGCTCAAAAAGGCCTACACGGAGGGTAGGCCTACATCCAGCATGAAAAAAGGTTGGCTCTATAGAACTTCCTGTGACGAGAAGAATCATGAGATAGCACCTATGAAGATTCAGTGTTGATGATCCAGCAGAGATGATCTAGATCGAGGGATGATCGAAATCGATAGATGATGCTCCAGAGATGATCCAGATCGGGGGATGATCCAGATCCAGTGATGATGATCTAGATTGAGTGATGATCCAAATCCAGGTGAAGATGACTTGAAGATGAAAATGACTTGCAAATGAAGGTGACTTGAAGATAAAGATGAATTGAAGGTGAAGATGACAAGGACTCGATGATGATCCAGATGATACAGAGAAGAAGACTTGTGCTGATAAATTGTGTCGAGAGAATACCTTCCTAGTTAAATGGGAGTGTTGATGTAATTGTAACTTCGGAATGTATTCACTTGTAATGTTTATTCTGAGATGTATTTGTAATGTACTTGAGTCATTTCATGCCCCAATGTTTCTATCAGAAATTTTCTATAATGTAAACAAGTTATGTCAAGTCAAGGTGGTTAACTCTCCTATTGTCTAAGGGTTAAAGTCCCCATAGTTTTGGGGCACTAGGGTTATTAGACTCACCTAGTGAAGTCGGCCCTAATTGGGTTTAGTCAAGTCAAGAATTAGTATAAAAAGAGAGCTAGCCTCTCTATTTAACACACACTCATCCACACTCAGTTGTAGCACATAGCTGAGGAAGAGAAAGACACCGGGGCAAGGAAGAAAGAGGTTAGTGCTATCGGGAGATCATCTTACTGTTTTTGGGTTTCACTTTAGTGCCGATTCTATCTCTGAGGAAGTTGTGGGGTTTTCTCCATTTATGGTTTCCCTGAGGAAAAACACTATGTTCATTGTCTCTTGTGTTTGATTGATATGGTTGTTGTTCTCTCAATTAAAGATCCTAATGAAATGCTAGCTTAATGTTTAAAATCTAACACATTTATGTTGAATCTATCTTCAATTCCATCTTTACCTTGGAATGCACTGCAATGGAATTGATGTATTCTATTGTAAGGGTTTCACTAGATTCTTTTCATGCTCTTCCAAAGTAGATATCTCACAATGTCTCCACAGATTGGTGATTCCACACATGGATGACTAAATTTGTAAGATCAACGAAGTAATGAAAAACCATATGACATTGATATAAGATATGTTGTGGTCTTGAGCTATATTTTTCTCATGTCAAATTGGCATTAAAAAACCAGAAGTGTTCTATGGAATGCATTTGAATAATTCTAATTTGAAACAACCAATTCATTTTTAATTTTCCGTAGATCAACCATGATCCTCCTTATGCATGTTGTTGATCTATGTCTAACTGTGCCACGAAAACCCCAAAGAACATTGGGCATCAAAACAATCTAAAACTAGTCAAAATAATCTCAAACATTCTATTATAATGTGATGAATGGACTACCAAACCCATGTTGTTAAATGATCAACATTGTTTGGTACCTTTAATACATAGGTTGTTGAATTTTAGGGCTGCTGTTGATGAAAATACCCCCAGAATTTGAGATTGAGGTGGTTTTCACGGTGGTTTCGTTGTTATTGTTACAAGGAAACAAACCCTACTATGCTTATAACATGCCAATATTAGAAATAAGGGCTCTTACTATTGTTTTCATCCACGGATTTACCTGCATATGGAGGTTTCTTGCTATTGTGATAAACATAATTTCCCAAAAGTCCCCAAAATTGCTTCTTTCATAACCAAGATTAAAAGTGGTGTTTGAAGCTCCTTAAAAGCACATAGAACCTTAAATCCAGATGATTATTAGGGTTGATGCTACCAAAAAAATGACCACATTTGATGATACAAGGGACTAGGCTACTCATACTTTCTTAGATTGAAGAATCATTATTGTTAGAATTCCTAATCATGCCAAGGAATCCACCCAAGTTTGAATATTCAAGACTGTTAGGGATGCATTAGGACAAAAATTGCACAACTGATCAAAAAATGGCCATTATTAGAAGTCTTCTATGGTGTGCTTTTGTCAAATTATAATTTGAAACAACCAATCACTATGTAATTTGTTGCAGATCAGCCACAATCCTCATGCATGTTGTTTCTCTATGTCTAACTATGCCATCAAAACCAGAAAGGAATGAACATTGGGATTTAAAACCATCTGAGACTAGTCAAAACAACCTCAACAAATATGTTGTGATGTGATGAATGCACTACTAAACTTATGTTGCTACAGGATCAGCATTGTTTGGTACCTTTAATACACAGGTTGGATAATTTTAGGCATGTTGTTGGTGGAAATATGCCCGAAATTTGTGATTGTAGCAGTTTTGTTGTTGTTGTTTCAAGGAAACAAACCCTACTATGCTCAAAACACGCCCATATTGGAAATAATGACTCTTACTATTGTTTTAATCCATGGATTTACCTAGATATGGAAGTTTCTTTCTATTTTTATGCACATGATTTCCCAAAGTTCCCAACATTGCTTCTTTCATGCCCATATAGGCTAGATTTGCATTGAAAAAACATCATTAGAAGTCTTCTAAGGCATGCATTTGTTGAATTCTAATATAAAACAACTAAGTACTATGTAATTTGTTGGAGATTAACTATGATCCTCCTTATGCATGTTGTTTATCTATGTCTAAGTTTTCCATTAAAACACCAAAGGACTACTATTCCTTCCTCGAATGTCGATTAAAAAATAATTGGATCTTACATTATAACATTAATAGAGCCACCATCTAAATGGTATTCCTTTGGGGTTTCTCAGAGTCAACCAATTTATTTGAAGGAATTTTTGTGGAAATTGAACCCAAGTGATAGATCAATTACACTCACAAAATTGCTAATCAAACATGCAAAATTCATACAAAAGGAGACTGAAATTGGAGCATAAATTAATCATGTATTGAATAAGTGTACATAAGCTAACCATATGAAGTAATAGGCTTCTCAAATAAATAATTACATGAGAGATTCAAAATCACTAGGTTGCTATTCGAATTGGTCAAAAAGCACGCTTACTAAATCAAGTCAAATCCCCCATAGGCGCAAAAAGGACTTTCCAAATCTATGAAGATCCTCACAAATTGGATAAAGAAAGTGAGAAAGCTAATAGGTGATGGAAATACAACTCATTCATGCTTTTATTTGGAGAAAAGGAAGGATGATGATGTGGGAAAAAAACTAGGAAAGTTCCCCTATACTAGCTTTTCCTTCATGCCTTAAAATTGATGTAAAGAAAGGCAGCTTTCAGAAAAAGTAGATATGCACTTTAAGGAACCGAGAATAAAGAATACATGATAAATATGTTTCCAAGATGATTCCAAAGTGCTCCATGAACTAGTTTATCAAGTATTGACTTCTAGGAGCATGTGGAAGTCAACTAGCATAGAGAGGGAATCTAGGAATCTAGGACTAAGACAAAAATGATTTAATTAATTTGAAATATAGGTAAATATGGATTTATTATTATAAAACCCCCCCTTAATCCTAAATTTATGAGTAAATATCAGAAAAATATAGGGCCTAGCAACAAGGCTTAGTCACCCTTTTACATACTACATGTCCATACAACCAAGTAAAGAGGCAAAAACCTGGTGGGAAAATCCTCCCTTAAACATGGACAGAAAACAAAATTTTGAAAATATTGTTATGAATCATTCTTCACCACATGATCAGCAATCCACAGCAGTGATTTGAGATTACTGAAGTTCTTCTCACAGAATACTTTGGTGAAGATATCTGCTACTTGTTTTGAAGATACACAGTAGAGTAGAGCAATGGTACCATCATGCACAAGCTCCCTGATATAGTGCATATGGATCTCAATGTGCTTGGTTCTTTTCCTTTGAACTAGATCAGTGGAGATTTGAATGGTTCTTTGATTGCCATAATAGATGACTGTCGAAAAATTTGATTCAAAACCACATTCTCCAAGTATCCCCTGCAACCACAAACATTGAGTAGTTGCATTTACAACTCCTCTATACTATGCCTCTATAGATGAGAGTGTTATGGAACTTTGTTTCTTACTTGACCAGCTGATTGGTCCTTCTGCAAGCATGAACACATATCTAGAGGTAGAATTTCGATCTATGTTGTCAGCTACCCAACCACTGTCAGTAAATCCAAGTAGCTCTAAGTTAGATTTTGCTTTGTAGAAAATCCCATGGATCCTTGTTCCTTGAAAAAAGTTTAGGATCCTCTTGGATGCTCTCCAATGGATCTAATGAGGCTGATCCATGTATCTTGAAGCCACACTAGCTGCATAATATAATTTAGGTTGATTATGTGTAAGATAAATCAAACACCCAATCAACTGCCTATACAGTGTATTATTTACCATAGGAGAAGAACTTGCTTCCTCAAGCTTAACTCCTAAAAGGAAAGGAGTCTTGATTGGATTGAAATATTTCATGCTGAACTTGTTGAGAAAATATGAAGCATACTTTTACTGATGAACCTTGATTCCACGTTTGGATTGAGCAATTTCGAGACCCAAGAATTGGCTCAACAATCCCAAATCTGTCAAAGAAAAGGCATGGTTCATTGCATCCTTCAAGGAGGCAATCTATTTCTTTGAACTTCCTGTAATCAGTAGGTCATCCACATATAGAAAAATAATCATTAAATAACCATGAGTCATCCTCAAATAGACATTAGGATCATACTTGCATTGAACAAAACTCGATGATAGCAGAAAGCCATCAATCTTGGCATACCAAGGCTTGGGGGTTTTCTTGAGCCCATACAATGATTTCTTTAACTTGCACACTAAATATGGATTAGATACAAAACCTTCTAGTTTATGCATATAAATCTCTTCATTCAGATCTCCATTTATAAAGGCACAATTCACACCCATGTGATGTACCTCCCATTTCCTTGAAGCTGCAATGGCTAGAGCTAGCCTTATGGAGTCCATCTTTGCCACGAGTGCAAAGGTCTCATTGTAGTCAATACCATGTACCTGAGAGTAGCCCTTGGATACCAATATTGCCTTATATTTCAAAGGTGAACCATCAGCATCAAAATTAGATTTAAAGACCCACTTACAATTCACTAGATTTCTCCTTGTGGGGAGATCAACCAATTCCCATGTGTTGTTCTTCTGGAGCGAGCTGAATTATTATTTCATGGTTTTTTTCCATATTGTATCATGTGCTACATATTCATATGTATTAGGATCAGAATCTACCATTAAATAACACTTCTCAGAAAAGAGTGGATATTTCACACAAGGGGCACTCTCAAATTGAGATCTAGTCCTCCTAGTGTCACTAGTATTTACAGCTAGTTCCCCAGCTGCATGAATGGTCCTTGCTGCCCACTTTGGTCTTCTAGGGATGTTAGGATCTGAAATTAAATAATAATTATCATACATATAAGAATCCATAAACTCATTAGTCTCTTCACTTACAATCAATGGATGCGGTGGTGAAGAGGACTCTCCAACTTCAACTGCTGCTAAAGGCTCTTCTTCGAACTGAACACTCCTTTCAATGAATGATTTTTTAGTGCTCAATTTGATAAGATTTTATGCTTTTGAATATTCAGAATACCCAACAAATAGGCACTCTTGTATTTGGGGTTGCAAACCCTTCCTCATTTCAGTTAGAATTCTAGCCCAAGCCTTTGAGCCAAATATCCTAAAATCGGTCACATCTAGCTTGTGACCACTCCAAGATTCGAAAGGAGTCATAAAATGAAGATGATTATGTGGCACCCTATTCCAGATATAGGATGCATATTTTATAGCCTCGACCCAAAACTTTGGTGGCAAAGTTTTAGCCTCCATCATGCAAGTTGCCATCTCCTTCAATGATATGTTCTTTCTCTCAACTACACCATTTTGTTGTGGTGTGTAAGGAATAGAATGCTACATCTTTTCAATACTGGATGAAATCAGACTTGACATACTCACCATCATTGTCATATTTTAGGATCTTTAGTTTCCTCCTGGACTGGTTTTCAACCAAGTCTATAGACTTTGAAAAGGTCAAAAACTTTAGACTTATGCTTTAGGAAGTAAACCCAACAATACGTGGAAATGTCATCTATGAAAGTGAGTGCATATTTGGATTGACTCGTGGAAATATGAGGGAATGGAGAAACAATGTCACTGTGGATCAAATCAAGGGGTGCAAAGGTTCTCTCAAGACTAGATCTCTCATACTTGTGCTCTAGGTGTTTTCCTAGGATACAACCTTGACAGACTCCTTTAGAAAACTTGATCTTTGGTAACCCTATGACCATATCTTGTCACTCAAATAAGAAAGATACTTGTAGTTAATATGGACAAATATTTCATGCCAAAGCTTGCTTGCTTTATTAGCATGAGTAAGAAGAGAAGAGGGGTTTGAGTAGGGTAGTAAATGGGAAAACTTGTATACCTTCGAAGTGTGATCAACAACACCTTTTTCTATGAATTTCCATTCAAAATATTAGTGATTTCAACTTCATTGGGGGAGAATATGACTTTCTTTGGAGACCCAGTGTGAGTCATCTTATACACTGACAAGATATTAGAGGCAAGACCTGGAACATACAACACATTATGTCAACATGTCAATTTTTTTTTTTCATACAAGAGCTCTCAGGATGATATCCCTTACTGCAGTATGCACACTTGCTCATTTCTCCTTTGTTCTTCTTTTTATGGAAGTTTTTCTTGGAGCCGAAGGGCTCCTCTTGAGAATTTGACTTGTCTCTCTTTTTCTTAGGTGTATTTTTAGCTTTCTTCTTTCTTTTTAAATCCACCTTTGAATCTCCAACAACCAAAGCTTGGTCTTTGGAAGGTTTGATGGTGCCCATCATCACCAATTTATCTTGCTCCTGGGTGAGGGATTCCATGAACTCAACAAGATTAGGCATCTTCCAGGTTTGAGGTGTCAATTTACTGGCATGGAAGGTCGAAACAAACATTGAATAATCAAGACCAATCTTAGAGAGAATGGTCAAAAATAGTTTCTCTTCCTTATTTTCAATCCCACATTGTTTTAACTGCAAAACAAGGGCCTTAAACTTGGTAAAATAGAGTCGCAATGATTCGAAGATACTGAGACTCAAGGAGATAAATTCATTATTAATTTGATGTCATCTCATCTCATCTGTCTTTCCAAAACACTATTCAATATTCTCCCACACCTCATTAGGAGATGTCAATGAATCAATATGATAGAGGAGATCTCTTGAAATACTGAGACATAAAAGACCATAGGCCTCATCCCTCCTATTGTGCCATTTGATTTTCTCTGTAGCTGCATTGGGCTCTACCTCAGTAGCCATAATAACCCTATATATATTGTTTTCTCTCAAAAATATCTCCATTTCAGCTTTCCATTTGAATAAATTGAATGGAGTCAAGATGATCCTTTGAGATTGGTCCATATCTCAGCTCCTGTTCCCTTCAGTCAGCAGTATGCGCTCCAAGTCAGTGGTGTAAAACCTGAAATAACAATTTTAAAGGAGATAAATCAATCTACAAAGGCTCTGGTACCATGTGGCAATTGAAACCAAGTGATAGATCAATTACACCCACAAAATTGCTAATCAAACATGCAAAATTCATACAAAAGGAGACTTAAATTAGAGCATAACTTAATCCTATATTGATTAAGTGTACATAATCCAAACATATTAAGTAATAGGCTACTAAAATGTATAATTACATGAGATATTTGAAATCACTGGGTTGCTATTCGAATTGGTCAAAAAGAAGGCTTACTAAATCAAGTCAAACCCCCCATAGGTGCAAAAAGGACTTTCCAAATCTATGAAGATGCTCACGAATTGGATAAAGGAAGTGTAAAAACTAATAGGTGATAAAAATACAACTAATTCATGCTTTTATTTGGATAAAATGAAGGATCCTTGATGTGGGCAAAAATTTAGGTAAGTTCCCCTAGACTAGCTTTTCCTTCCTGCCTTAAAACTGTTGTAAAGCAAGGCAGCTTTCAGAAAAAGCAGATATGCCCTTTAAGGAACCATGAATAAATAATACATGCTAAATATGTTTCTAGGATGATTCCAAAGAACTCCATGACCCAGTTTAGCAAGTATTGACTTCTAGGAACATGTGGAAGTCAACTAGCATAGAGAGGGAATCTAGAAATCTAGGACTAAGACAAAAATGATTTAATTAATGTAAAATATAGGTAACTATGGGTTGATTATTCTAACAATTGTCCCCAAAAATTACACTTCATTAATACATCACAACTACCCTTCCAAAGACAACTAGAAGTAGCCAATATATAGGAGATGTTGAAATGGAAGGGTAGCAATGAGTTTGAGTTTCATGACTAGGCTAGTGCATCCTTCCATAATCAATAAATATACTGCAAGGAAACTTTCTCTTTGTTCTTGGGATTTTCACAAGTTGCAACTTTACCACAATAAATTTCTATCTAACATCATAAACCTATTTAACATTTAAGGTGAAGTTTGTCCATGTAATTACAAAAACAAAAAACTCAATACTAGAAATCAGTATATGCATATGTGTACATTTTTTTAGCGATAGACTGAGAATTCATTTGACTGATATTTCCTTAGGATGGTAGAACTATAAATCTATATTGGGTAACAAAGTTAACAATTAGATTTCCCACACTAACAATAAAATAAAAAGAAGTAATGATGAATCCCTGGTTCTAGAGGGAAAAGATTCTAGCTCACTTATTATCCTATATTTGAGTATATTCTCCCTTTTGTAGCACCATAATAGAATAATAACAGCTCCATAAAGGGCCATCCTATCTAAACTTTCAAACCTAAGGACATTTTATTCTAAGAGGATATCATGAAGAACCATCCAAGGAATCCTTTAAGATATGGATTCTAAGTTATTTAACCTCTATGCCCCTTCATTGGTTTGATATTGACTTATTTTCTAGCCAAAGTAAAATACAAAAACAAAACAAAAAAAGATTTTCCTTCTTCTCCCTTACTTCCTTGATTCAGCTTAGAGTGCTTCCTTTTCTACTTGCATCGAATCCATGGAAAAAAATACAATTATTCTTTGTCCAATGGTTTTGATAGAGTATTTAAGGATCAAAACCTTGAACTTGAAGCCTTACCCTTGGTACCAATCAAATCTTTAATTGACTGGAACTAGTTTCTTTATCTCAAATGGGAACTAGATCACTAGGAAGGACAAGAGTTGGTTTAGCATACATCATTGACTTGATGAATTTTAATTTCATTCCCACCTTCATATGTTCTTCAGATTGAATCTATCTTTGTGGTACTAAGAAAGATAGAAATCAACCCCTAAAATAAAAATGTAACTTCACTTCAAAGAGATAGGGAGCCTCAATTGGGAATATACCAATATGGATATAGGATGTTATATATACATCATTCTGATCCGTCATTCATTACCATATTATTGAACCAATGGAATTAATTGCATGGTCATTCATGATGAATGCGTTAACTCCGAGCAAAAGAAATGATTTCTTGCTAGTTTCAATGCATTAGTAAAAAAAATATGACCTTAGTAATAGAACCATTTTCAAGATTTCATCGGAAAATACGATAACCAAGACACATTTAGATATGGAAACTCATCTTTTTACAACTTACTCCAAACTTCATCATTCTTGACTTTTAAATCAATTCAACCAAATATTGGGCTAAAGAGTATGTTATATATGTATTAAAAACTTCATAACTGAAAGACAATGACCATACTCATTTTGGTAATAGCCATACTTTTTCTTTTGTTTCACAGGTGAAGGTCACTGGCTTCAACACTTCATTTATACATTAGGAATTGGACAGTCTTGGATATGGATGGGTTTCAGGAAGAAGCACCAATATCAAAGGAACTAAAAGTTATATTTGTAGATGTAGATTCATGTTTATTCTTAGAAAATATGACCAGTTTCTATGGTCTTCCAATAAATCCACTTTCAACATAGTGATTGTTTTCTGGAAACAAAGAACAAACTTGCTCTTAAGTTCATATTCTCACGCTATCTTTGTCAAATTTACATCTAATTTGATAACATGTGATGTTATCCAAACTACAACAAGACCATGTTATTGTCTTTATCACGTGCTTGATTGGATTGTTTTGAGTGGATGTAGGTAAAAGAGATGAATAGGTTGGGAATATATAAATCACCTATTTCATTTTCCTCCTATCTAGTGGTAGTTATAACCCATGCATAGGATCTCAGTACTAATTTCCCTTAAGGAAAGGGTCTTGTCCTATTATGTGATATGTGTAGATCTTCTAAATATAGCCATACAATTCTATGAATATTCCAAGAGTTACATGGTATTCATAATCATGTGAGTAAGTTAAACATTGATCTTTAGCAGCTCAGAGGGTACAAAAATAAATTCTTCAATACATGGATCAACAAACATATTATAGGATATTTATAAGTTTTGGAAATGCATTAACCCAAAGAGTTGATATAAACTAGGTAAAACTTTACAATGCTCAATTGAATTACCCACTCTAAAATATTTTTAAGGAAAAAATACCTAGAATACATTTTCCTACCCTTCACCTACTAAATGATATCTACATATCAAGATGAAATTCAAATATCAAAACATATGCAAGGGTTATTTGATATTAAATGTTCAGACAAATCCATTATTGTAGCTATGAGAGCAGAAGGTTTAATGTGATATTTTAGAGTCACATGGAAGCTTGTAGAAATAATATTTTCTCTTCAAGTAAAAGGAGGATCGTTCAATATACTTTCCAAATAATGTCCAATCTATAGGTAAAAAGGTCCTCTCCCATGTGCAAATCCATGTCACAAAATGTTTTCATCGTCTTGGGCTAGATGCCATATCTATTCACTCATATAACTTGGTCTCTTAATTTACAACACACATGAACAATATCATAAAGAAATATCTACCCTTCATAAATAATTGATAAGATTTCTCAGTAACCTTTTTTATAAGCATTCGACTAAATTATCTTGTTTATTTCAAATTGTTTACCAAGCATCACTGGGTGAAAGATTGCACTGCTGTTGGAATTAGTTTCCCAGGTTGGACCTATCATTACTAAATTTATTTGCATGATTCACAAATTTATAGATGGTGGCCAATCATGTTTCCAATAATATGACAGCTAATTGGCTACTATAGATGCCATTTTATATATACACCTTTTTCACAACAAAGGTTATGGTATAAGGAATCATGGAATTCATTTAGTTTGTCTAGGTGCTTTGGAGTTTGAGCATTGTGTCTAAGTTTCAGGTTCAGTTTTAGTTGTTATCCTAGAAGGGAGTACAAGACCCACATGATGAGCATAAATGATTGTATGTATGAATTTAGTTGTTTATATTTCAAAAGCAAAATTCTAGGCTATAGTTATTCACTCTTAGTAGATGTGATTTGAAGATTCTTCTTTTCCCCTATGAAAGAATATGTTTGAACAGAAATGATGTTTTATGCCTTCCTAACCTTTTTATGCAATTTCTTGGAATGCAAGAACTACATTTGGAACATGGGAAATAAAATAACAAGTGCATTTAGCAAATTTTGTCTTGTTGTAAAATCCATGACAGAGGTCATTGCAAACATTGTATGAGAACTTACAACTGAAATCTGGGAGCAAGTCCACATGGAGATGCATACAACTTACTATCTTTCTAAAGAGGTCTTGCTTTAAAAGGAACCTACAAAAAATGAGAGACTACAACTAAGTCAATAATAGAGTGTAAGGCTTAAGGCACAAGATTCTCTCAAACATTATTCTTTTAAGCTCTATAAATAATATTCAGCATGAAACATGGCCAAAGAGTATGTACAGTGATATAAGAAACCCAATGATGCTTGATATAACTAACAGAATGATGCTAAGAGGTGCTAAGACTCCATGTACAACTTTAAGAACACCTTTTAAAATAGGTAAATGAACTACTAGGTAATGAACCAAAAGAGTGCTAAAATATAACATAATTATTCATAGAGGGTCTTATGGAATTGAAGAACTAAACTTATTTGTCATATATTTCTAGGTTCTCATCAAAACTACTCAGATGGTGATCCCCTAGAGCGCCTAGTGGGGTCTCTATTTGTTGGCTTTGACCATGCTTCTAGTTCTCTTGGTTTTATTGTGAATGGCCCACAAGAAGGTTGCCTCTATGGTAATGAAGGTGAATGCCTCTACTACCCTAGCGTCCTCTTTTTCGCAAATATTAGGATCAACAATGTCTAGTGGCGTCACTATTCATTTAGAAACCGCACATCCTCATGCCCCCTCCTCTCACCAAAAGAACACAAATGTGAGGTTTTCATCAAAATATCCTTTAATGGATATGTTAGATTAGGTTCTCCAAATAAGAATGTCTCTTTCTCCAAGGAGATCATTTAAGGATGTGGTCAAATCAGTCAGGGACCTTTAGCCCCAACATTCTACCCAAGGAGGGATATTCATACAGAGAACTCAAATTCTACTTTGGTCCTACAAGTATCGTCAAATGAACTTTGTGACAATATGAAAAATTTCAAAGAAGGAATTGTGATTTGTCATTTCAACAAACTGGCCAAGTTGTGGTGCTCTTGTACACTAGAGTAAAGGAAACTGGGAAACAAATGTCTCAGTGATATTTTGTGCCAAAGGTTTCTTATGGTTCATTTTGAATAAATAAAACATATGAATAGAGAAATGGAAGGGGGGTATTGGTTCTGGGATAGATATTGTGTCTTCCTAACTCTTTGGTTCCTAGAATTCAATCTGACATCCATGACAATATCATGAGTGCATGTCTAGGTAAGACTTCCAAATTTTCAAATTGACCTTTAAGGAGATGAGGTCATCAAGAAAATGGACAAGGTATTTGGGAAAGTTTATCAATTTTCACAAAAGGAAGAATGTAGATTTTTCCCTAGTTCTAAGAGAGTCTGTAGAATTGTATCTAGGGATAGGACTTCCATATAGGGTCATCCTTGAATGTGATTGAATGTAATGGTATCAACCATTGGATTAGGGAAATACATACTTTTGGTGCATATCTTGTTGGGAAATGGGTTATTTAATGGTTCCTTCTCCAAAAATAATTGGGCAAGTAGAAGAGAAAATTGAACCTTAATGTAATTCTTTAGAGGGGGTGAAGGTAACCCTTGAGAGGGGGATTGAGATGATTTATGATTCATGAAGAGATAAAGAAATAGGGAATCTAGTTGAGGTGGAATTCAATTTGATTTTGGGAACAATTTCATATGACAAAGACAGATGTCAAGAAAGATAAAGTTTCAAAAAAATCACAATGGCTAGATCATTTCATATATAGAGGAGAAATCAAGAAATGAAAACCCCAACAATAGCGGATCTTACAAGGAAAGAGGCTTCATTTTCCAATGTCAGCTTCTAAAAAAGCTAGATCCAAATAATGTAACCAAGGATAAAATGAATTATCTACGCTCAAATTCTCTAAGGAATTGTCTCTCAATGATTCCTAAACTTAGGTATAGCTGGGGTAGCTTGTAAATTTGCAATTTTTAATATAGATTGTATTCATGTTAATAAGTGTTGGAAACCTAAGAGATTGCAGGTGTGGGTGGTTTTCTCTTTGATCCTGAGGGAAATATGGAAGTTAAATTATTGTGGGTATAGGTGTCAAAACCAATAATAAAGTTGAAGCATATGTTTTTATCCAAATAACTATCATTCTTAAATCTCACTAAGTAAATAATGTAATGATATTCAGTGACTCTCTCTTTGTCATGAACTAATCATCAACAAAATCAACAAGAGAGCAAGAAAGACCGCATCTAGTCGAGGTGAAATTGAGAAAGTATGGTTTACAAATCATATTAACTGAAGAAAAATATGTATGAGAAATAAGAATATGTTGCATATACTATTCATAAATTTTTTTGTTACAACTTACCTTGTTTTGTGGAGCTTTGCACTGTCTTATTATTCTTTACCTTTCAAAACATCATTCAACATACTACAAATATTTTCGTGTTGCAATAATTTCATGCTAGGACCCATCAAATAAAAATTTGCATGTTTATGAAAATAACAAAACCAATATTAATAATTACAAATCTATTACAGTGTAAATTACACTACTATTCAACTATTTAAGTAAAGTAACTGGTAGTAAGAGATCACCTGAGAAAACATGGATAACCACAACACTATGTATATAAGGCCATTGATCAAATCAAAATGCCATTTTTTGCCTCTGAACTATGAAAATGTTTCCCAACTCTATATGTAACAAGTTCCAATGGATGAGTCAAATAGAAATAGTAAAATTTAAACACTACAATTATAGAAATAACTGTTTTTAATGTATACTTCCTTACCATTCATTGAGCTCCTCTTTGTTTCAAGAATAATTTAATATTCTCTACTAAACAGGACCAACCACGTGAAGGTGGAATCTCTTATGGCCCCTCCCCCCCCTCACGTCACTCTCAATTCCCCAAAATCAATGCATCTACTTGCAAATAACAATTTACTGCAAATTAATTCACTCAATCTTAATAATTACAAATCTATTACAATGTAAATTACAATACTATTCAACTATTCAAGTAAAGTAATTGGTAATAAGAGATCACCTAAGGAAACATGGAGAAACACAACACTATGTATATAAGGCCATCGATCACATCAAAACACCATTTTTTTCATCTGAACTATGAAAATGTTTCCTGATTCTATTTGTAACAAGTTCCAATGGATGAGTCAAATAGAAATAGTAAAATTTAAACACTACAATTATAGAAATATTTTTTTTTAATGTATACTTCCTTACCAATCATTGAGCTCCTCTTTGTTTCGAGAATAATTTAATATTCTCTACTAAATAGGACCAACCACATGAAGGTGGAATCTCTTATGGCCCCTCCCCCCCCACCACTCCCCCCTCCCCCCCTTACATCACTCTCAATTCCCCAAACCCAATGCATCTACTTGCAAATAACAATTTACTACAAATTAATTCACTCAATAGCTGAAAAAAAAGCTTTCATGAAACCATTCATTAATCATTCAATAAACCATTCAATCATTCAATAGCTGAAAAAAAATTCATTAAACCATTCATTTTGTCAATAGCCGATACAAATATTTAGTAAACCATTCATTAAAGCATTCATTTAACCATTCATTCATGAAATAGAGGAAAAAAACATGTAATTTTTTTTATTATAAATAAGAATTACTCAAACTTTCTTCAGTCACTTCCTTTTTACTTTTCTTATCTTTACATATTTAGCAAGAAACGCATCTTCCAGAATCTGCTCATTGGTCTCCCTAATAGACTGCTCACAAGGTTGAACTTGCAGNTGCTGCAATATTGTCAAAATGTTTCATTAATTTTTTTTTTTTTTTATAAATACAAGTAATTCATTTAAAAAAACATTACAAAGGTGTTTTTTTACTTGGCATGGGCACATCAGCATGTTCATCATTATCATGTACAGGCTCAACATGTTCATTGTTACCTGCATCTACATGCTCTACAGTTGAATTATGGAGAATTAGAATTAATGTTCATCATTTACAATTATCTATAAAAAACAGTAGCATATTAATAAATTCATTGCTAGGAATCAAAGCATGATCTTGATCTTCTTGGTGTACATCCTCGACATAAACAGGATCATTAATTTCCTTCTCAAAATAGAATAAATAATTTATGTTCATTTTTTATAACGAATAAATTGCATGAGAATTATTAAATTTATATTAAACTATATAGTTTTTATATACCTATTCACCAGATGGATCAACAGAAGATCATGTAGTATGCGCAGACAAGCTTCTTTGGTGATCAACAATGGCTTCAAAACCGTGTTTGAATGCAAGATTCATGTCTTCCTCAGTGGGAAATTCTTTTAATCGGTCAGCCTACATATTTGCATGATGTCATTAATTTTTTTTTTTTTTCCAGAATAAAACAAAAATAATTTTCTATATATTATTTGGATGCAGTATCGGGTTTTCGATACTTACAACTCGGGCCGCCAAATTCGAATAACCACCAGGCCCAATATTGTGTTGACAAATTGTTTGTAGTCTTGCCTTGGTGGCCTTTGATGTGTCCGACAGCCTAATCAAGTGTTGAATTACGTTAGTCGATGTTCCAAATTTGATATAAAAATTAAAAATAATAAGGCTTACCATTACATTGTGGAATGTATTGCATACCTCCCTATTCCCAGTGGTATCTTTTCTTCTTTTCTCAGGCCCTTCTCTTTTCCATCTTCCACTAAGGCTTTCCACTCCCTTGATGGAATCATTGGAGGGCACTCATACCTAGGGTTATTTTCTAGGTGAAACCTATATTGGTCTCGAACAATCTTCATATGGTGTCCATCCTTCTATAGGACCGTCAATGTATCGAAGGTATCTTTTCTGAACAGACCGACTAGCCAATTAGTCAGCTCATCCTTTAAAAATTTTGGTTGTCTGTACCACCTTGTGTGGATGGTGGGATCGAAGATATCCAAGGACAAATCATTTAGATTTTTATAAAATACATCATTTCCAGCAAAACAATCATGCTATCATTAGTAAACATTAAAAAAAATTAGCGGTATATTAGAATCAAGTTATAAAAACTAAATTGAACAATATAAAATTACCTGGAATCTTCTCTATATTTATTGGAATGAGTTCATTGTTCACCAAAATTGTTGTCACTATTTAACCAATGCTAGTGACAGGAGAAGATCCAGGAAATGTTTCTTTAGCATCAGCATTAGTATCAAACCCTGGATCCACCCCTTCTTCTGCAACATTTGTTGTGGGTCATTCAGCATCAGCTGCACCCTCTGCTGGCCTCAGAGGTGTCGTAGAGCGTATTGCTGATGTTTCAGTGGACAAAAAGGGTGCATTATGTGGTGTGCATGGAGTGGTTTGGTCATTGGGACCAACAATGCCTTCACCACCAGTGTTAAAATGCAGAATTCCCTGTAAATACAAACCATTGTAGTATAATTTCAATATCATATAAAATAAAAAATTATAAATTTCAAAATGAATTTAGATTATTATTCTAGAACTTACTTTCAATTGTTGACATCTTTGGATCAACAATTAAATCCTTTTTTTGATCTCATCTGTCTGTGTAACTGTCAATGCCAGAGTAACCAATTCCTCATTTTGTTTTTCCATTGTCTTCTATAGCACCTTCAACGGGTCTGCAGACATACCAATTTATTTATCATTAAAAAACGGGCAAATATCAAACTCTAAAGACTGTTGAGTTGGTGTTTCATAAACCGAATCCCCTATCTGCAATAGAAATATATAAAACATTGCTTGGTTTTTTAAGCAATAGTATGTGCAAAAAATTATAGTAACAAAAATTGTCTATCATGATAGATTCCTAGAATTACATCTAGGTTTACCTGATGCCTAGATGAGGGTGTGGTCTAATCAATATTTGGGTACTTTACTCAATCATCCACCTACAAAAAAAGTATAGAACATTATCATAATGAACACAATATGTAAAAAATCCAAAATACATAACAAAATAAACATTATGCTAAATGTTTTATATGTGTACAATTTTGAAGTATTTAGAATGTAGAATTACATTTAGGTTTACCTGTTTCCTCAAGGCTCCAGTCATCTTATCAACAACTGGGGGATTTCCTCGATGATCAACCTGCAAAAAAAGTAGACAACATTATCATAATAAACGCAAACATAGAAATGAAAAAATATATAACAAAATAAACATTATGCTACACGTTATACATCTGTATAATTTTATAGTATTTAAAATGTAGAATTACAGTCATGTTTACCTGTTGCCCCGATGCTGCAGTCATCTGATCAATTGTTGGTTGGCTTCCCTAATCAATATTCTGCATGGAAAATAGATAATATTATATAAACAAACCAAATATACTATTAAAAATACATAACGATATATTTTTTTGTCCATCCTAAATTTTTACAATGGAAATTTCGATGTATACCTACCACCTTGAGGTGGGTCTACTAGCATCAACTATGAGGGAGGTGCCTCAGATAAAAGAAACCTGCATCAAAAACATACTAAAAAAATACCTAACGAAACCAAAATACTCATTAAAACTATTTTAAAACATAACATTTTGATGTATACCTTTTCGCTCGCGGATCGTGTACTGCTCTTACCTTTTGTTGGGGTGATGCGCCTCCCATCACCTCCCTTCGAATTCAACATAGGAAATTTAATAAAATATTATAATTATATGCTAATGAAAAATCCTAAAGATGTTAAAATAATTAATAAAATGTTGGGTAAATTGTTGGATGTACCACATCCATACTAATCGTGTTTGTATCTACTCAATTCAAATTGTAATCAATAAGCAGTTCTTCCCCAACAGCTATTGATTTAATGGCACATACAAAGACAGTGTTTCCTTCATGTGCTTCAAATATGCAGTTGGGTTGCTTAAGTGTAGAGCCTGGTTGTGTACTATTTATAAACCTCGCAATATTCCCAATTGTTTTTGGCCTTCCGTCAATGTACAATGTTTCTCCTTTATTTTTATCTTTGTCTTTCAGCTGTATATAATTTGTTGACAACCCATATCTATGCATACTTTGTGTATATAAGATGAGGCGCATCCAATCATTGTAGTTATAAGAGGGTCCAACATACTCCATCAATTCTGTACATATGTCGTATCCAACCTTTATGCCATCCATGCAAAACAACCCCAAATCATGTAATGATGACGATACAATTTTATATATCCTCTCATTCACACAAAAATCATTGTTTACTTGAGGAATATCCCTAGTAACCCATTGTTTCACTAGGTGTTTGTACATTAAGGGAACCTCGATGTCTCCTACTGTCTCATCATCATAGGAACATGAACCCCCTCCTCTGAGAAAAAAATCCATGCGTTTATTGAATTTTATTCTGATCTTATGATATCTATTTGATCTAGCCCTTGTAGACATACTTGATGTCTCACTTTCCTCTAGCCTTCCCAAAATCCCATCACTGGAGGAAGACAGGTCTGACAAATATTTGTTTGGTTCTACCTGCACCATGGCTAGAAAAAAAATTGGAAAATAATAGCAAAATACCATCAAAAAACTTGGAAAGACTTATAAGAATGACATAATGGTGATATCATTATCCTTAATAATGTCAATAATTCCCTCATATAATAGTTCATCACATAGTCCTTTAACATGACGATATAGATATCAAGTCGTTCCATAGAAAATGCTTCAGCCAATTTATCTCAAAATACAAACTATGTTTTTTACAAGTGGAGATCATAAGTATCATAAAATTTCCCAATGGGATGGATGGAACCCACAATCCCAAGATGATTGAAGTAGCAATATCACATGGATAACATAAGGAGCCTAAACAAATTATCCAAGGAGGCATTGAGGGTGGAGAAAACACACCCCTGAGGGGATGAAAACAAACTCTATAGCCCCAGCTAAAACAAGAAATATGTTGATGTATCCCATGGTAGAAAGAACCAAAAAATACTATGCCACATAAATAAAAAATATCTTAAATTAACTATATCATGCCTTCCTCAATGATTTCACCTTCTAAAAGTTACGAGAATGAGAGGAGGCTAGCCTTCATATTCAATACTTCCTAGGATAAACGGTCTACACTCATATTGTGATCCTTGTAGACATGGATAAATTCATATAAAAAATGAATTGAAGATGTCGTTAGTATAGCATATATGTCGGATATCCGACGAAATGCATTACTTTATCCAACCTCTATAGATGAGTTCACATTCTGAGAGCTTCTATCACTATACTGACCTGATCACACAACTTCTAGGTCACTTCTCCACTCTACATTGGCTCGATTATTCATTTTCTTGGTCACTCCCTTATCCTTACTCTACACCCATAGGCTTACATATAACTTAGATAAACTTCCAACTCGTCACAACAAACTCATAATATGGAAAGGAAAAGTCACACCAGTCCATGGTTTTGCAATCCCTTTATGCAATGAAGGAAGGTGCTAGGTTTTGTGAAAGACAAAACCTAGAAGATACTTGAAGGGTTGGGGTTTGTGAAAGATAAAACCTATAGGATACTTTAAGTGCTAGGGTTTGAGTCCATGTGAGAAGGATCTAGGGTTTGTGGAAAATAAACCCTAGAGGATTCTTGGAGCACTTTGCTTGGAGAGTTTGTGTTATGCAAGCTTGGTGAAACATCAAGAATGGACTTGTTGGTGTTGGTGCTAACTTGTTTTAAGGATTTTGGTGTGGCTTGATAGCTTGGTGGGATACATTTCTAGGCCTTTGTATTGCTCATTAGTTTTTTCTATTGATGGTAGACACCCTATCTAGGGTTTGGATGCATTGGATACTCTTAGCTTGTGGATAATATTGAAGGACTATTTTGTACGAAGTTTTGATAAGTTGTTGGTATGTACTTGTAACTTCATTTTTATGTATATGTCAAGTGTACATTCTTGTCGAGACTGTGTACTTCAGGAGGTGGTTTTCAAAGTATATTCTCATGGTGAATGAGTAGTTTCTAGGGTTGTTTGGTATGTTGGTTTATCATAAACAAATAGCTAATTGTGTTGAGTGATTTGACAAGTTTATAGAAGCTAAGAGGGAAGATTTGTGGTTGTAACAATTCTGGTGTTAATAAGTAAATTTCATATCTATAATATGTTGGTACTTGAGCCCTAAGGAGAGTGTCTTTAGTTCTAGTATTCATGTAGAATCATGTGAAAGTTTATTGGATGAATTGTAACTTGAATAAATCCTTGCATGGAATATTTATACTTGTCATTATTCAAGGAAGGAAGGTGCCAGGGTTTGCGAAAGACAAAACCTAGAAGATACGTGAAGGGTTGGGGTTTTTGAAAGACAAAACCTAGAGGATAATTGAAGTTCTAGGGTTTGATTCCATATGAGAAGGACCTAGGGTTTTGATAGTGGTTCCAACCTCATCAAACATCACATGGATAGTAGAAATTCGGTAGACAACACTTTTTATAACATTAAAGTGTATTATATCCAATAAAGAGACATGATTCCATTGAATAATCAGTCCATACATTGCACAATTCAAACCTGATATTATCAAGTATTAAGAGGACAAATAGATCACTTTTCACAACCCTCCTATGATGTCTAATAAACACTATAATAGCAGAAGTATTTTTCAAGTAGGAAAAGGAAAAAATAGTACATGACAACAGCCTTATAATGCAAAATGATATCCTTGAATATCCCGAAATCTAGTACCAAATCTGCAAATATATCTTCAGCATTCAAACCAATGGGCTAGAAAATTTCTCCACAATGAAAGAAACACATTGAAAATGAGGATCTTCTATTCTTTCTTAGGTTTCCATCTTTCTTAGGTTTCCATCCAACTACCACCAAAACAAAAATTAATAAAATGAGGCCAAAACCTTAGGATGTTAGCCTTGAAGAGTTCAAATGTGCTTGCCATATTCACCAACATGCCACTTGTCATCTACTAACATGAGCACTCTTTCTTAGATGACTTGCAAGGCTTTTTGGAGTGGTGTGACCTAGAGATGCATGCACAAAGAGCCTCAAATGTGGAGTTCTCCTCTTCTTAAATGATGCCGCATGTGAGCAAAGGGCCATTTCATGCAGAGTTTATTGGATGAATTGTAACTTGAAGAAAACCTTGCCTAGAGTATTTATACTTGCCTTTATGCAAGGAAGGAAGGTTCTAGGTTTGTGAAAGATATAACCTAGAAGATAATTGAAGGGTTGGGGTTTTTGAAAAACAAAATGTAGAGGATAATTGAAGTGTTAGGGTTTAAGTCCATCTAAGAAGGACTTAGGGTTTTGATAGTGGTTCCAACCACATCAAACATCACATGGAGACAAAATTCCAACAACTCATATGTGACAACTCTGGAAGAAGGTATGGTTGAAACAAAGAACTGCAAATATCCTACTAGAGGGTAAGAAATATGCCTTGCTCTTTTTTACTAAAAAATTACACTACAAATACAGAAAATGATGAGCTTTCTACCGAGTTTCGATCGCACTATAACCTTTATGGATTCTAGTTTGATTTCCTAAACCATAGTGGAACACATTATGCACTAAAACAATTATCAATTCTTACAAAAAAAAAATCACTTTAAACAACTTTGAGGGAAATTAATGCTAGAATCTATAGATACATATTGTAAAAAAATATCTATCAGAACATGGTACCAGTGGTGTGTGCCCTCTTTTCTCCCCCTCTCGAAGCTTGCTCCCAGAGCATTCCCAATTTTGGGAGTACGCTTCCAAGGTACTCCCTACCTATCCTATACTATAAGTTTCTATAATATGTTGATCGTATGACCACCAAGTTATGGTACATACCTTCTTTGTCAAGCTCCTATTAAATATGTTATGGTTGATCATTTGATGACAATTTTATAAGTTATAACTACTAGGTTTCATGCTCTATACTAAAATAAATGAGGTTTCATATCCCTTACTTAAATAATGAATGAAAATTTAAATTATACACCTAATGCATTCCTTTACATGCAACCTGTCTAATAATGACTAATGCATGCACATGCAAACTGTTGAGGATAAAATTATCCCTTCATATCTATGGATGGAATATCACATATGGATGCATGCATGCATGCATGTTTCCTGACAACTATAATCATACAAATAGTGATGCACCCTCATCTACAAACCATCCTACTGAATGGAAGTCATTGTTGTAATCTATCATTGTTCAGTGGATGTCGAACCCTTACTCAAGCCCATGCACATGGCATATATAGTTTCTTTTTTAAAATAACATCCTATGGGTATCAATTACAACAATAAACTTCCCACGAATCTTATTCTAGTGTTTGTATTGACATATATACGACCCAAAACCATAGTTACCAAAAATAGACCCTAAAAATATTAAAAAAATCCTAAAACTTAATTTCTTCCCTAAAAAAATCCCTAAAACAACCTAAAAACCTAGCTTTTTTCACTACCCTAACCTCCCCAACATCCCTAAGGCTGCTCTTCCTACACTTGGACTCTCATCTAAGGTCTTGACCTTCCCTTTTCCTATACACAACAAGACTGTAGCAGCTCTTGAGGTCTGCAATAAATTGCAAACTGTCATTACTTGGACAACCACTTAACAGCCTTAAATTGTAATATAAATAGTGACCTAATCTGACTCCTTACCCCCCTAACAGGTTGTAAGATCCTTATTTTTGTCCTCCTATAATTGTTTCTATAGTATGAAAAAGAGTGTAGACTGTCACTTCCTCCACAGTGCTCAAACCTGTTTCAAAAGGGTAAAAATTAGATTTGAAAGGTTAGATATAAACTGTGGTTTGGGGATACAAAGAACACATTGATTACTAGGTATATTAGACTTAACAACTTTAACGAGATATATTAGACTTTGAATGATCACTGTTTGAAAAAACTAATTTTACTTGCAATTTGGCATCACACTGATAGGTCAACATAATTGTTTGGCATATGATACATGGTTGGATAACTCTACATTATAGTAGAATGCACTCAATAGTTGTATGATTGCTAACCTCACTACTGCTATATTATGACTGAATGTATATGTGCACTGTAATAACAAATCTAATATCATAACAACATAAGTGAATTTCCATAAATGAAATAGACCATGAACTTCTAAAAAAACATCAACTTCAAGTTCACAATTCCTTACAAATTTCCTCGCTTTTCATTTGCGAAGGATAAATTGTACATCCATATCTATGTGTTTTTTCCAAACTATCTTTAGCACCACTAGAATAATGGGACATGGATGTTCCATACAGTAACTTGTTCTAAATAGTTGAATATCAGCCATCTAGTTCTATAGAAAGACAATAGATACAATTGAAAGCATATGAACATCTTTACTTCAAGAAAAGCTAGTCTTACTAGTTGGAAAAAAACACATTAAATTGAAGGGAGGAAGGCATGAAGCAATTTCACAAAGAATTTTTCTAGTGACAAGTATCCACTATGGTTACCACCCTCAATATGGTATATGAGGTGAAACTAGGGAAATATTTCACGTTAATAATCTCACAATATAGATACAATGCAAAAGTTATTCCCCATGACCTAATTTTGTCTTAGAAAGTACTAATGAATGCCAATGTTAAAAAAATGGCATGCATTCATGTAGAGCTGCTCATCCAGTCTCACCCAGTGTAAGACTTTCCCCATACCAATGTTGCATAGTAGCTTGACCAATATTTTGTCAAAACTCTCAATTCCTGGGGAACCCTTCATAACTAAGGTACAATTACAGCATAGAAATCCTACCCAAGCTACAATTTCAGTAATGGTCTTCCTCAAGTAGTGCTACTGATGAAGAAAGAGATCATAGGGTTTCCTAATGATTGGATTTGGGCATAAATAACAACACCAAATGTTAAAGAACTAAACATTATTTTTTGCTCATGTTGTGATTAATCCTTCCTAGGTCCATATGATCAATACATGGAAACCATATCTCAACATGATATTTAAAAAATACATAGTTGAAGGCGATTGGAGAAAGCCAAAAATACTACAACGAATGATCTTTCCACTGATTATGATGCATGAGGATCAATACTATGTTTCAAGACCTTGTTTATTAGGCTATGTTATGAAGGGTTTATGATGCATGCATGTTTGAACAATGTTTGAAGACCTTGTTCATTAGGTTACATTATGGAGGATCAATGGCTCAGCTGCTATTATTTCCAACTCTTGATTCCTATTTTCTCAATGAGCATTGTATTATGAGGCATCACCACATATTTTGAGGCATGACGGAACATGTAGGTTGCTGTCACATTTTAGATCCTTCACCTACACAATTCCATGCATATTTGTTCACTTGAGGGACATCTCACCTAATCCCTACAACTAATTACATATGTGGAGGCATTCCACATGACTAGGATCTAAAGTTGGATGGGAACTTTGCATTCTTACACCACATATGATGCTGCATTGCTAAATTGCATGGGTTGAGAGATTCGATGGGTGAAGTTCTTGAGGAGAGGACTCTCCTTTGACCACCATTTTCTCACATTTGGAGGAACGCTTTTCCTATTGAAGAGATTATTTCACACACTTGTATTCACAAGTGTCAAGAACATATATTGAGGAACACCCATTAACTAAGGTTTTCATAAGTTTGATCTCAAGTATGGTGTAGGATTTCGACACACATTTTGCAGAACTTCACTCTACTTGCACATATTCCCAAAGTGCTCAACATTTGGCCCTTGTTTGGAGGTGGCTTGATGGTTTTGCATGTGGGTCCATTATATTGACACATGGTTTTGGGTTTTTTAATGCATATTTTGGAGGAGCATGCCCAAAACCCCTATCACAGCATGCCCAACAAATATACTATGACTATCCCATAAAAGAGGGTGTTATCTCCACAAATGAATGACAAATGATGGAGTAACATGAAACAAGCCTCGAAATCTCAACGATCCTCCTCCAAAGTTTATCCACATTCCTTAGGCCCTAAGGTCCCTCTAAGGTGGATGGTTCTTTATTACCAAGAAGACTCCCTTAAGTGAGTTAGTGTTTCATCACAAAAGATACTATTAAGGAATAAAAATGTTCCACTACAAGGTGATGTCCATAGTATAATCCAGGGCACAAATTGGCCTCCTTGGGATGTTGCAAAACACTTACAAAGCATATCAAAGTGGGGTGCTTCTTCATGAGACTGAAGGCTACCATTCATTAGACCATTTATTTTTTGGAAATTATCCTCTAGAAGGTAGCAGCCACGAGGGTCTTTGCTTATTTTCATATTTAGGATAAAAAGTAGTTTAAATATTTTTTTTATTATATAATTTTTAGTTAAATTGCAATTTTTTTATTTGTATTTTTAATATATAAATGAATTCAATTTCTTCAAAATCCTTTTTTTTATTATGAAATTTTGAGAAAAGAAAAGATTAGAATTATTTTGGAAATATTAGGACAAAACCCATATCTCATCAACAATTAATGTTCCAAGACCAACTTGTCTAAGATGGAAGTAAATGCATAGTGAATGTTATATCACTACTTCATAGAATCAACATGGTAATGCAAAATGGTTGCATATTTTAGCTAAAAAATGAAGTTTGTGGCATATGGTCTACATCATGAAAATTTGTATACTGTTATAAGAATGTGAATTGATCATAACAAATCAAATAGCATTTGATATCTTCCCAAAATAAAATTGGAACTTGGCGTCATGTTTCAATGATGTAAATGTTTTTTGGTATTCTAACAATCAACAATAAGTTGTACCTTACATCAGAAGGCCTAAATGTCAAACTTGGGTATTTGTCAATTTTGATTTCTTCTGAGATGTCATAGGAAATACTTATTTAGTCATGAATTCTACACATTGCAGAAAGTGATTATCTTGGGTTCCATTGAGTTGAAGCCTTTTTAACTAAGATGGGCCTTATTTCTAGAATTTGACCAATGAATTTACATTTTTTTGCAAGAGATTGTATTCATATACTTTCCTAGCAGCAGGAAGTGACTAGTTTCAAGAAAACTCCACATCATTGGAAGAGTGGGATGTTACTTGTCAACCTTGATACTTATGCATATCACCCAAGCCACAGTAGAACATGGGCATATAAAATGTACGAGGAATCCATTGATCCCTAAATATATCAATTTAAAAGTGAATCAACCAAGGAGAAAGAAGAGTAATTTATAGTAGAATATAATCAATGCCCATTAATGTTGATTACTAGCTAGGATAACCAAGGAATGTAATATAAAATCAATAAAACTGGAGAATGCTGAGCCATTCTAGAACACTTGCACTTATAATAGAAGTAAAAATTCCTCATTTAGTGTTCTCAATATCTTTATGGTCTCTGGGCAATTTAAGATGACAGATACAACATTGTGACAATCATTAAACTCATCCTTAACGTGCCCCTTGACTATTGCGATGTCTAATATTCACAACTCAAGACCCCTATCACAGCATGCCCAAAACCCCTTTTGTGAGTCAAACTAAGTAACAAATGACTCCAACATAAATGAGGTGATGCTTACCCATTGATCCATGAGCCAATTCGAAATCGTTAACAGTGAGCTAGAAATTGAAATGATAACACAGAGTTGTAAATCACTAAAATGATAACCCTGAAATCACCGAAATGATAACCCTGAGGTGTGAATCAAATGTTCAACTGAGAAAATGATACACCTAAGCTGCGAAATGATACACCACAACGGGAAATTGCATAAAACTTTCCAAACTTGGATATAATTGTCCAAAACCTGAGATGCGACAATGTGAGAAAGATAATGTGCACAAAGAAAATAAGAAAGACAATGTGCACAAAAAAAGAAAATTGGTTTTATAGTAAGATGATATTAATTCATGTAGAGTTTAGGTATCTCTTGGTCAGGTATATGCCACATTTTCCTTTTATGTTATATTTTTTAATGGAGGGACTTTGTAACTAGTAACTAATGAACCACTAGTAACTACTCCATATGTTATAATACTAACACTCGAATACCTAAGTAGACATTGTCATTTTCCCTACCCAACCATATTGTATCATACAAGTTGACATTGTCATATTCCCTACGCAACCATATTGTATAACGCATGTCTAATGATCATACTGAGAGCATTTGTATCTCAACAACATGTTGGACATAATCCATTGAGGGCTTGTTACAAAGAGGTCCCACGTAATGATCCACAATAATGTGTAGAATATGCCATAAGTAGGTTTTCATGACTTATGTATGGGTTGTATATCAATATTATTTTCTATATCCGAAGTGTATATGGCTATAAATTATTGTTTAATTAGTTATAAATACTATATGTATTTATTGTAAATAATTGATTATAATTATTAAAAATGATTTTTTAATAATATAAAAATTAATTATAATTATTTTTAAAATATATAATTAAATATTTTATCAACCATTTTAAATGTGTAGAAATAAACATAATTTCAAATATAAAAAAATTAAAACAATAAAGTTCCATTTTAATAAAAATAAAATAAATTTATAATTTAAATTATAAAAATTAATGATAATTTATCATTTATATTTCAAATTATAAAAAATAATTTAAAATTCATATTATAAAAATGAACTTAAGATATTAATTTAATATTTTTGAATGCATGTGATTAGATATTTTGTACACCAATATTAATTGGTAGAAATACACATAATTTAAAATAATAAACTTCCACTCCAATGAAGTAAAATCATTTTTAAAATCTAAAATAAAATATAATATATTTCCACTTTTATGAAAATAAAATAAAATTTATAGCCTACATCAAATAAAAATATATTAAACTTAAAATAATAAACTTCCATGTTAAGTAAAATTATTCTTTTAATCTAAATTAAAATATAATATATTCAACTTGTTGGAATTTGATAAAGATGATGATGATGATGATGACGATGATGACAATGTCGACAATGATGATCCTGATGAAGATGAAGACGATGATGAAGTCGGCGATGATGACGATGATGATGATGATGACAATGTCGACGATGATGATCATGATGAAGATGAAGATGATGATGAAGTCGACGATGATGATGACGAAGATGATGATGAAGATGAAGATGAATATGATGATGATGTCGACGATGATGATGATGGTGGTGGTGGTGGTGATGATGATGAAGATGATGATGATGATGATGGTGATGATGGTGATGATGATGAAGATGATGATGATGAAGATGAAGATGAGGATGACAACAATGATGATGATGATGATGACGGAAAATGATGATGATGATGATGACGATGACAATGTTGATTGCACCGAGAGGCGCTCTACATACCAGTATGGGGTAGATCTTGTAACGTTACATAATGTTAAAGTGTTATGTAATGTTGTAACATTATGTAACGCTACATAGATGTTGGCTATAAAAAACATAAAGTTATGTCGGCTATAATAAAAAAATAGAAAAAAAAATTATAAGTAACATTACATAATGTTATGTAGGCTAAAAAAAAAAGAAAATTAGAAGAAAAAAAACAACAACTATATAAATAGCAAGAAGTATCACAAACTACATCATAGCTATACCTTGATCCAGCAACAGCAACAACCACTAATGTCCGGCAACAACCACTGTGACAGCAATAATAAACCCAGGTAAGAATTTTAAATTTGCTAATCGACAATCAATTCAGATAATTTTTTTGCAAGTAATCAATTCAGATATTCTTTAGATATTCTGTGGCTGACATCCAGGTTCAAATTATTTTCATATTCAAATTATTTTCATATTCTATGGCTGATAGTCGAGCCACTTATTTTAGTAGCGCATAGTCGAGCCATAGGGATCTCAC
The DNA here is from genome assembly GCA_001517045.1 of Pseudotsuga menziesii. Taxonomy (NCBI): domain Eukaryota; kingdom Viridiplantae; phylum Streptophyta; class Pinopsida; order Pinales; family Pinaceae; genus Pseudotsuga; species Pseudotsuga menziesii. Next base: position 3,593 of record LPNX011110577.1, on the reverse strand, counting down.
TTTCTGTATGTGTTCACTTTCTCCAATCTGCGTTCTCTCATACCATCTGTGTCTATGCATTTGTCATTTGAAACCTATGTGATTAAACTCGCTATTACATCCACAGTAAACACCAGAATGTAAGCCGGATTTGCATATTGTAAGCCGTATCTTGCATAAACTGTAAATGAATCAAAACATAGACATCACTTCCTGCATCTGGAATTGCATAATAACACACTATATGCTCGATATACTGTGTTTAATATCAAATTCATGCCAATTTACCGACAAACAAATAAATACAAACAATCGAGCCACAGGGATATCGCTTTCTGTATGTGTTCACTTTCTCCAATCTGCGTTCTCTGATACAGTCCGCATTATCTCCTCACTGTCAGTACTCTTAAATAGTTGAGGATTTTCCTGTCGCAGTTATTTCCTTGGGTTGCATTTGTTTTCAGATTTTCGGACAGGTTTGAGATGTTTTCCAAATTACAGTTATAATAGAAGAATTCTGCATTGACTCATAAAATGGTATCAAACACCTCGCTATTTGAAACCTAGAGTAGAGTGCATTGCGTGTCACCTTGCTGAATATCAGTCTCCCGAGTGCTGAGCTAAGGAATCTCTTCTTCTATGATAACCATCGATGTAGATCAAATCCTTCACCAACATCACCAAATTGTACAGCACTTTTTCTTAAGATCTACTCCATTATCATTTTGACAAGAGTGTCGTTGATTAACCACAGTATGGATACACTGTAATCCAAGGTTCCCATCACTCTCTCCTCGAAACTGTGTTGGCATTACTGCCATTGCCTCTTGCCTAGAGTTGAAACCTGGAACATTTATTCAACTGTCACCCCATTCAAATCCAAAATCATATATACCAGCCTGTTTCGTATTAAATCAAAATGAAAAATGACAGTTCAAATCCAAAAGCATATACCAGCCTGTTTCATATTAAATCAAAATGAAAAATGACAGTTCAAATCCAAAAGCATATACCAACCTATTTCAGATTAAATCAGAATGAAAAACCTATTTAGTTGCATTTTATCCTCCATTATATTTCCAACTACCATCTTTGGTCTGGGATATTAAGAGCATAGCTGCCTGAAGGGATTTACGTTGTAAACGAAGGCATATATAACTCAATACTAAACGTATTGAAACTATATGTATATGTAAAAATTGTTATAATAGATACAGAAGCTGTTTTCTTCGCATCTTGCATATATATTTATCAACTCACATGGCATAGTGTTTTTTAAGTGCTAACATCTTTAAATTTAGTTAATTAAAACACTAACTCGGATATCATATCATTATTAGATGGTAAAATAATGTGTTTTTGTTAATCTGTTATCCAGAAAATGAAATCCACGAATGGTGATGACTAATGTTAGATGACTTGAAAAACCAAACCTCATAGATAAGTTTTCTTAATTCATTATTTATAAAGATGAAAGCTTTACATTATTATAAAGCATATACATTCAATATATATATTAGTATGACTAATAGTGTATGATTTGTAAAACCAAACCTTATAGATAAGTCTTCTTAGTTTGTCATTTATAAATATGAAGATTTGATATCAGTAAAGATGTGATAGGTTTTAGACTTTGTTTGAAATGCGCATGCATTTAAATGGTCATTCGTATTACACATGAGATGCGCATGCATTTAAATGGTCTGCATTTGAAAGAATGTAAATACAGTAAATGCATTTTAAATAATATAATATAGTTGTAAATGTTTAGTAATATCATTAAATTAATTTGTTTTTGTTTTTTAGAAATAAAATCAAAATATTAACATGAATAGTTTTAAATCATTTCATGTTACGTCCTCTTCTTTTTGTTTTCAAATGGCTCGACTATAAGTGGCTGGACTATAAATTTAATGTCTTTAATTAAATTTAAAGATATAACTGTAAATTATTATGAGCAACTAACAAGTAATTTAGGGTGTATTCCATTGGTAACACATTGATGTGCTTAGAGGTAGGTCATGGGATCAAATCCTCTTGATCAACATTTCCTTTATTTTCACCAAATACAATATTATTTACGTTTATAAATAATTTCCTTACTATTAATCATAATAAGTACTTGTGGTATAGTGGTAAGGTTGTTAGGATAATGGCCATGAGGTTGAAGGTTCAATCCTCTCAAATTACTTAATTTTAAAAAAATGTATTGAGTTTTAAATTTGCATAGAAATAAGTGTATGTTTTTTTTTTATAAATTTCATAGTTTTCACTTTATTGTGTTTTTGTGTAGCTATTATTACTTCAGCACACGAATTTCAGTGTAGATTTCATTGCTTAAAAAAATTAGTGTATATATAATGATTGTCATTTTCTATTCAGAGTCTGACCTAAAAATGGAAGATGCTATGAAACAAACAAGAGAGGGACAAAAAATACAAAACACCGAACGTCAAGAAGCATATCAAGGAAGAAAATCTAACGAAATGACATCAGAAGAAGGAGAAGAACGAAATAAAGAACATACATCCCGAAAAACAGAATATCGAACAAGAAAATTGGATGGATTGACAACAAAACAAAGAGAAGAACAAAGAAAACAAAACACTGATCGACAAAGAGCATATCGACAGAGAAAGTCGAAGCAATTGGAAGAAGCAAGAAATCAATTTGCAGAACAACAAAAAAATTAGAATGTCCAACGACAAAGACAAAATTCAACCAATATACCAGTGGAAGTAACTGTGGAAGATGCTCAATGTGTAACGATCAGAGAGCAAAGTCTTGATGGCATGGTCCAATTTCAAACTGTTCCAATTACTAATATGATCCCAAATGCAAATCGACAAAAAGAATATTGAAAAAGAAAGTTGACCGAATTGACAGCACAAGAATGAGAAGAACAAAGAAAACGAAACGTTGATCGACAAACAGAATATCAAGAGAGAAGGTTGAAGCAATTGGAAGATGCAAGAAAACAATTTATAGAACAACAAAAAAATCAGGATGTTGAACAGGAAATACAAAATTCAACCAACATACCAGTGGAACCTACTGTGGAATATGCTCAACGTCTAATGGTCAGCGAGCAACACGTTGATGACATGGTCCAATTTCAAGCAGGTCCAATTACTAATATGATCCCAAATTCAGATCGACAAAAAGGATATCGAAAAAAAAAGTTGCATGAATTGACGGTACAAGAAAGAGAAGAACAAAGAAAACGAAACGCTGATCATCAAAGAGCGTATCGAGATAGAAAGTCGAAGCAATTGGAAGAAGCAAGAAATCAATTTGCAGAACAACAAAAAAATCAGAATGTCGAACGACAAAGACAAAATTCAACCAATATACCAGTGGAAGAAACTATGGAAGATGCACAATGTGTAACGATGATTCTAGACAAATATTTTCTAGGATTGAAATTATTCTCTCTATTTTCGAGTTTAACAATTTATTCAATCCTTATTACTTATTTTTTACATTGAGATAATCCTCACAAATCTATCTGTGTTTTCAACTTAACATGTTCCTTACAATGTTGATCAAACTCCAGTTTTGTGTCACTGCCCACGACTGAAACCAGCCTAGATCCAAATCCTAGGCTCTATCAA
>LPNX011110556.1:279382-421477 GCA_001517045.1 Pseudotsuga menziesii | reverse complement strand
CACTAACTTAGTATATGACCTATATCGAGAGAACACCCCAAGCATCCAAAGTAGACATTAAAGCACAATTCATGTCTTTCTTTAAAACTCTAGATGCAAAACATTTGGTATCCTTCTGAAGAAAACATCCCAGAAACCAGCATAGTCTCTTCGGGAATATGATAAGCGATGGAAAGACCTCCTTAGCCAACTAGATTATGTAATTGACAAACAATTATTAATTCAATGGTTTCTTGCAGGTATATCATAGAAAATACGATGGCATATAAGCTTGGAGACGTTCAAAACATATGAAGACGCACTTACCAAAGCACTGCAAGTAGAGATGGATGAAGATTTACCAGCATACCCCATTGATACTATACTGGAAGAACAACTAGAAATCATGCAGAAATACATGAAGGAGCTAAAACTAAAAATTTAGGATGTCTAGTGCACAAAATGATCAATGGCCAGGAACACTAAAGATAACTGTCGATAAGAAACAAGTTGACAGGACGTTCGCTTCATGCAAACAAAATGCTTTTGCGACATTTTCCAAGAACATGGAGACCATTCAATGAAATATTTCCCATATAACATGAAGAACGAAAAAGCATCTTGGTGTGCAATCTGTGAGGCAAAGATTCATGCAACGGCTGACTGCCACCTAAATTTAAAAAATCGACAAAATTACCAAGCAGTTTACCAAATGAGCGCAGTCGCGCAGAATAGTGATAACACCCAAAGAAGCAATGATCAAAACGAAACAAATAATAAAAGATATGAAGGCCATTGATATGAATTCCAGTTCAACAACCATCATGGAGGATATGGAGGTTGAGGGTGATTTTCTGGAAATCGCGACAAACCACGACAATCCATCTAGTGCTCTACATGCTACAAAGAAGGCCATCGCTATGTAGATTGTACATACAAGGATAGAACTGATCTAAATTTTTGTACTAGCTGTGGTGTGGGAGATCACTCATTAGAGGATTGTCCCACCATGCTGGACAAGATTAATAAAAAGAAAAACGTTAATGTCTTTTCGTATGTTCAAAAACATGATGTAATCAATACAAAAAACCTACACATAGTAACTCGACAAGGGAGAAAAATTGGAAATTATAATCCACGTATAAGAAAAATCAAAGAAAATAATGATTATCCTAACCCGACTCAACAAAAATGATTATATAACGACGCGTCAAATATGTTTAAATATTTTTCTAGGTAGGAAGAAGTTGATGGAAGTAAACAAAACACAGTTAAAGAATTAATACGTTTAGTACAGGATGATAAATCGATATCTCAATTCATTGAATTATTGTATAATATGAATCACAATAACAATATAGAAAAACAAACCAAAAACATATGCAATATGAACCAAAAATACAAGAGCGATGCTGACCCACTTGTCGATCTAGAAATTGAAGGATACCATGTTCGACAAGTTGTACTCGATTTTGATTCACAAGTAAATATTATGACTCGTGACACTTGGGAACAGTTGGGTAGATCTCAACTATATGAATCAGGCATATACCTCAAGCTAGCCGATCAAGGTCTGATCGAACCCATCGGGGTATGGAGAAATGTTGACACAAAAATAAAAGGAATATCGAATAAAGTCAACCTCGAAATTATCAACCCTAAAGAAGGATCCAACTCCTTCCCAGCTTTAGTAGGTCGACCTTGGGGAAGAAAAATGAAAGCATCAATATCTCTAGACAAAGAAAGGATAAAATAAAAAGGGAATGGAAAGAAAGTCACAATCCCTATTCATCCTTCCCAAGGAGAACCTTGGATAGAACCCATTGATGAAGAAGTAGAAATTCGACAACTATACCAAATTCAAAATAACGAAGAGTACATTGAACCCAATATCTATGGTGAGATTCACTTAGGCAATCAAGATTCAGTAGGATATAATTCAGATGCAGAGTTATATGATTGGGAAGTCATAAAATACGAGACCCAAGCAAGAGGTTGTTCGACCATTCAGGCTATACAGAAGAAAACAGTCCATCAATGTTTCTCAGTCTCCATTGTTCCAAAAATATTCAAAAATAAAATTAAGGAATATCCCACCTTAACCCCAACAAATATAAGTATTAGAGAAATCCCAAGGTATAAAGAAAGAGAATCTCTAGTTCTGCATATAGAACACGTCTCCAAAAACCTAGGCGAACATGACCAACTACAAATCCTGGTAGAAACCTTTACAGGTCAAGCTGCCCGATGGTGGGGAACCCATCAATCGAGACTACAGACTTAGACAACAGCTTCGACTTACTTCGTAGAAAGATTCAGAGGAAAGAAGCTAACCAAATAGGCACAAATACCTGTCTTCATCCAAGGGCAAGACCTAGGTGAGCACATAAGAATATGCGAGAGAGAATGGAGAAGACTTGGTTATAAAGATGAACGTGCATGGCCACATCTATTTCCCTTGACACTAGACGACCTACCAAATAAATGGTATAAAATTGAAGAGGCACGAGGTGAAACATTCCAATGGAATGAACTCATACAGAACTTCATTAAGGACTTCAGCTTTATACCACAAAACAAAAAACTAGTCGAAACTACGAAATAGATAAAAGCATTCATAGAACATACTAGAAACATTAGTCTGATACCAAACCAAGACCGAGCGACAATACCATGGAATAACATAAAATCCAATATAATACCACAGTCGATAAGAATGCAAATGGAAAACAAAAATACATAAGGGAAAAGCTTTCGATGGAAAGCATATCACTCAAAAACAACAAAACCAATTTGAACAGTACATAAAATCGACACAACCAACAAAGTCGACACCGACCGAATGACTGTAGCATACTTCCTGGCTACATTCTCACAATTCAAATAAGGGATTCGAGCGATCAATGAGGCCAAAGCACCAGAATGGTTGGATGCCAAAATCAAAACTAAAGAGTTTGACATATCAAATGATGAACAACAAAAAATGGAAAAAATTGGTGATTACTAGAGTGAAGAGAAAACGACGGAAATAGTGAACCTACTGAAAGAATTCTAGGATTTGTTTGCTAGAGACTATAAAGATCTCAAAGGGATAGTCCATGAAATGGGTGAAATGAAGATCGACATGAAACCCAATGCCCGACCTGTAAAGAAGAGGCCATACAAATTAGCTCATAAATACAAATAGATATTCAAGAAATAGATTGACAATATGCTCGCAGCAGGAATTATCTACGCTATTGAGCAGTCAGAATGGGAAATACCAATGGTCGTACAACCAAAGAAACATGACCTGATGAAAATAAGGGTTTGTGTCGACTTTAGATAACTAAATAAAGTCACTCTAACAGACCATTCCCAACACCATACCCAGATGAATCTTAAATGAAGTCACAAGACATGAATGCTACTCGTTTATAGACGTATTCTTAGGGTATAACCAGGTACCAATAGCCAAAAAAGACCAGAAAAATACTACATTCATATGTGAATTCAGCTCATTCACCTACAAAGTTATGCCTTTTGGTCTAAAAAACGCACTTGCAGCATTTTCGAGAATTGTTGTCAAAACACTTCAAGAATATATCTACAAAAAAATGGTAGTATATTTCGATGATTGAACAATCTATTCCATGTTGAGATATCACTACAAATGGATAAGGCTCATGTTAGAACAATGCCAACAAATCTAGTTATCTCTTAACATAAGGAAATGCATATTCCTAACTCCTATAGGAATACTATTAGGGCACATTGTATGCAAAGAAGGTATCAAAGTCGAATTTGCAAAGATAAATATTATCCTCAACTTGAAACCTACAGTGAATCCAAAACAAGTCAGGGTACTACTTGGACACATGGGATATTACAGGAAATTTATTAGATACTACTCATATATGACCTATCCACTGAAAGAAATATTAAGAGAAGATTAAAAGTTCGACTCGACAAATGAATGTAATATATCATTTGATACATTAAAAAGAAAACTAGTCGAGGCTCCTATCCTCAGATTCCCAAATTGGTCCATCAAATTTCACGTACACATCGACGCATCAGGCCTAGCAATATGGCATGATTTTAACACAACCAGGGGACGATGGAATGGACTATCCCATAGTACATAGTAGCAGAAAAATAAACAATACAGAGAGGAACTATTCAACAACAAAGAGGGGAGCATTAGGAATGGTTTTTGCACTACGGAAGTACTAACATTACCTACTAGCCAACCCTTTTATCTTCTATACTGACCACCAAGCATTGAAATACCTTGTAAATAAACCTTGCACCATGGGAGGATTTGTCATTGGCTGCTATTATTCCAAGAATTTGAATTCGAAGTCATCGTTAGACCAGGGAAACTAAATGTTGGGCCTGACCACTTGTCGAGAATCGAAACGGGAGAGGAAATGAGAGGAATCAAAGATTACCTACTAGATGCACACTTATTTCAAATAGAAGTTGTCCCAACAGAATTGGAGGAAATAGCTCAATTCTTAGAAAATGGTCAAGCACTAGAGGGCATGAGCACAAAAAAGAAACAAATCTTAGCTATGAAGGCTGCACCATACAACCTCATAAATGGATTTTTATATAAAATGGGCTTGGACGACATCCTCAGGTGATGTGTGTTAGAACAAGAAAGAGATAATATCATGCATGAAGTGCACTATGGACCGGCGAGAGGACATTTTCAAGCAGATACAACTGCCAAGAAAATCTAACAGTTGGGACTATGGTGGCCGACATTATGCAAGGATTGCAAAAAGTTTGTTAGCCAATGCGACCATTACCAACGACTAGGTCGACATCTACCTAGTATAGAAATTCCCTTGATATCAATAAACCCAAGTTTGACATTTGAAATTTGGGCTATCGACTTCATACGACCATTCCCAATACCAGCAAAAAGAACAAGTGCAAGATATATAATAAACGCAGTAGAATATGTAACCAAATGGGCGGACGAAGAACCCATCGACACATGTTCCAGTGAGGTAGCTGCTAAGTTTATCTATGAAAATATAATTACTAGATTTGGATGTCCACTAGTCTTAATCGGTAACCAAGGATCACACTTCATTAACAAAACCATCACAGCACTGATAGACCAGTCCAAAATTGATCACCGATGCAATACAACTTATCACCCTTCGTCAAATGGAGCAATAGAGGCATTCTACAAAACATTAACGAGGGGTCTAACAAAAATCTGCAACGCCAACAAGGACGATTGGGATGAAAAAATACCTACAGTATTATGGGCTTATAGGATAGCATACAAATGTTCGACCAACCAAACACCATTCCGACTAGTTTATGGCCAAGAAGCTGTAGTTCCACTACATTTTTGACAGCAAACACATATCATAGGAGATATCTTACATGTCGATGTCGAAGAAGGTAGGCAGGACCGACTGATACAACTAAGCAAGCTAGAAGAACACCTACTACTTACTTTACAACATCAAGAAATTAAAAAACAACACCAGAAGGCTTGGCATGACCACAATATCAAAATCAAAAATTTGTCGGTAGGAGATCTTGCTCTGCTATATAATAGTCGAGTGAAAGGAAAACCCAAAAAGCTACACATAGAATCGATGGGACCTTACGTTGTCGAAGAAATTCATGCCAATGGATCAGTCCGACTAAGGACGTTACAAGGCATAATATTTCAGAAACTTGTTAATGGTGCCTGACTAAAACGGTACAAAAATTAAGCAAATCTAAAAATAAAATTATATATATATATATAACGACCATAACTATTCAGAAAAACCTATAAAAATCTAAAAATCCCCAAAAAAACAACAAACAGATCCAACACCCGTAAACCAAAATGACAGGAAATTTCGAAAGATTTACTAGAATGCACTTCGACAACTGACTCCGCCCCCATCGACATACCACCATCGACCACCCACATGATTGACATCGACCGACAACTCCAAAGGTCAAATCGCGCATTTATGACTACAATCAAAAGGAGTGCCAAAATCAAAATGCATTTAACGCAAACTTGATAGACCGTCCTGGACCATCATTTCATCCATTAATACATCCATTGAAAAAATTGTCACCTACTCCACCTATAAATACCACGCCAGAAAAAGATCATTTACCCTGTTCTGAAGAAATGGAGCAACCAAGTATTCATAAATTTGAGAGCAAAAACCTTGTAAGTAAAGCCGACCAAGAGACCGAAAAAATGGTCCCGAAAGCAAACCAGAGCCACAGTTGCAAAAACAAAAGAACTACAATCTGCCAAAACCCCACTCATGAGAAGATTACAAAACATAAAAAATGCTAAGGTACAGGAAACTTCATGGGAAAAAATTTGGGCAAAAATCAAAGAATTGGCCTATGTGGACAAGAAAATGACACAAGAAGTAGAGAAGATAAGTCACAGTACCATTATGAGTTACATGAACACACCTTTCATGGTGAGTTTTGGAGGGACAAAAGAAACCACTGTAAAATTTATCATCAGTCGGTACCACAATGGCAAATTCTATTTCGACATACGAGTAGAAATTTTTGGCGAGGTCATATACAAGCTTACTAGTCTCTCAAACTAGGGAGAACCTGTTCCTATCGACATAAAAGAAGGGCTGGTAGAATGACTAATAGGAACACCATCAAGGAAGAACTCGAAAGGGCTAATGATCAGTCAAATACAAGCCCAGACACCACAAATCATGGCCAAAATCATTGCGACGGGACTCACCCCTACAAGTCAACTGAGCGATCTGAAGCTAGACATGCTGAAAGCAATCGACACAATAGAAAAATGAGGGAAAATTTATTGTTGGGCTCAGTATGTCGCTGACATGCTCAAGACCATATGTGAGAAATTCTAGGAGTCAGTTGGAATTATCAGGTTCCCATCACTAATAATTTGGATAGCCATGTACCACTTATGTCTAGTGGGAGACAAGCAATTCCAAGAACCTAGCAAATATCACATGTGGAGGTTCAAACCATTTTCACAGAATGGAATGCTGAAAGAACTGGCAAATGGCAAAGTAATGATGGAAAATTGGTTCCAGACTCTAAAGTTCCAGACAACTAGATGGAGGGTGCCTTAGAACATTCGAAGAAGTCTACCCAAAACTGCACATATTCAACTAGAACTCGACCACACTGCAGTTTGGTACATGCAGGGGGCAAAAGAAAAAGAAAAACCTCTCGACTATCATCCAACAGTCGAGGAGATTTTCCAAGAACTAGCTCGACAATCCAATACCAAGCTGTTGATACCAGCAAAGGCTAAAGAAATAAATCAACCAATTGAAGAACCATTGATTGAACAGAAAAAAGAGGAGGATTATGAACTCCACTTATATATTAGTACCTTCATGTCAGAAGATATACTGGCAGAGGACACAATCAGACTTCAACTGACAACTATGCCACAACCTATCCAAATGGGAAGTACACCGACTGAACATCAGGTGGCTATACCAACAGAAAAAAGTATCATCTCGACTCACTGATAGGAGGAAGGAGAAGAGAAGATAAAAGAAGATATTGAATCAGATAATCCAGAATATTCTATGACAAAAGAAAACCTAAAAAAAATAACAAAGGAAAATAGCAGCCTCAAGGAAAAAGAAGGCAAATGAGGAAAAACGGAAGGGGAAGCATAAGCTTATCCCATCTAAATCAGAAGATGAAGAAGAAATGTTGGCTACTACTATCGACATCATAGAAGATGCAGCAGCAAATAAAATTTTGGTTGAAACACAATTCAAGCGGTTCGTTGACATAGGAGCAAAGCAAGGAAGACCGAAAAATGTAAAAACTGCAACCCCTTCAGTCGATGAGAACATTGTTGATCTAGTCTCTACACCCCCACCCCCATCCCCCACCCAGATCACACAAGAAGATACCCCACATCTACCCACCATCAGCCCTGTCAACATCTGTAAGAAAGCTATTTCGGAGACACTAAAAGAACGATTCGACCATAATGGTGATTTCCAGGAATTCATTGAAAAACTACCCAAATTAGTCACCTTTGTTTAGAAAATTACCACCAAATGTCCACTAATTGAATCTAGTTTAGCACACCAGATACTCTCTCAGCAAATTGGCTCAATACCCTAAAAACTAAGAACTGTGGGAACTATCAAATACATATTCTTAAGGAACCCTAACAAGACATCTCAAATAGGTGCAAGCCACACTTCATCATTTACCCCAACAGATATCTCCCACCCATTACCAACCAATGAACCAGTAAGAGACTCATAAGAAGATAACCAGGAATATATTTTAGCAATCAACCAGGTAATCGACAACCTATTCTCTGATGACCTAGCCAATTCACCACCAGAAGTCAAAGATCCACTGTCTACTAAAAATATCCCCACTACACCAATTACACTAGACCATTCACCATCCCCATCACCACCTCCCAACCTAGAACCTTTGCCAAACCCTGAACCACCTATTTCAACCCCCCCAAATACACACCGAGCTACAAGTGCCACCTAAGAAGGTAAACCAAAAATTTCACCGACCAATGAAGATCAACAGCCAGGAAACTAGCCACAGGGAAATAAACCACTTACAGAACCACAGGCAGAACGACAGACATACCAGCATAGACACAAAATAAAAAGAAAAGACAAAAAGAAGAAAGAACACCACAAAGAACAAAAGGCAACAGTGATCCACCTCAACCAACTTGGATCAACTACTGCAGTTGACACAATGAAACTAAGAGATGGAGAGTTGGGTCAACTCCTAGAAACTCTCGCCATAGAAGCAGCAACAAGAAACCAAACTAGACAAGAGCAGCTTGATAGCACTAAGAAAGAGAAAATTGAATTTTTGAAAAAATGTAGAACTTTAATCCAAACAGTAATACTGGGACAAATAGAGGCTGACACAGACAAGCCACTGGAAAAAGCATATCAGCTATTTGAAAGTGTGGTGTCGACCCTACAAATACACCTACAAAATACAAAGGAAGATAAAAAAGAGGAAACATCCAGACTACTAAGGCAGTAGTATACAACATTCTCCGAAGCTCACAAAGTACTACAGGACCACTTGGAAGAGTCTATCATCATAGAAGAAGTACTCCACGATTGGCTTACCTACTATGGACAAGTATTTCAGCAAACCCACTAGACTCGTGAGAAAATTCAAGTTCTAGAAAAGAGGCAAGGCATCGAAGAAACAATCAGAAGTAAAATATAAGAATAGATTATATTGGAAACAACCAAATTATAGAAACTAGAGAAACAAACACACTAGTGGGTGCAACAAGCACTACCGGGCCTCAAAAAATTGGATATAATCTACCCGCGGATGAAGAGACTATTGGATGCAGTGGAAGAAAAAGCTCAATTCATGGGACCCGACATGGAAAGAATCACAGATATTTCCATCCAGGATAAAATGTCGACTCTATCAAGCATCAGAACCTTAACTATCGACATCCAGAAAGTACTACAAAATTGGACAGAGTTTCAATACCAACTGGCCATTACAGTAGAAGCCATTGTGGAAGTATGTGTGCAGAAAAAACCAACCATCCAACTACAAAGTCCATGAAGTCAAACAATAGTAGAAGTAACTACCTCATACAGTACACTATTGAGTCCCTCCCCTATTTCTTCGGGACGAAGAAAGATTTTGTTCCTGGGGGAGATGTTGGAGGAGCCAGTTGGTAGGCCAACTAGTCGAATAGCCAACTAATTGGATATTAGGTCGACTGCATGAGGTCCTATCAGTTGAATGAACTGACAGGTAGTTATGTGTAACTTTTTGTAATCATATATATTAGGCTATTGAGCTAGATGAGAAGTGGTTCAGTTTTTGTTTGTATGGACCCTCATGATATAATATAATCTGTTACTTCCTTATATATATTCTTGTCTCTTGTGTCTGTTATGTTTATATGCTCTATGTGTATTATTGGTAACCCTATGTGATCTATGATATTACAACAGATACCCATCTCTCCTCCAATTCTCTCAATCCACATTTCAGTAGTTACATATTTCTCTATGATGGCACACTTGTGTGAATGGTGGTTGTGCCTCATTGAGTCAAGTTGATGCCCAAGCATGGGTGAATTATTTATGGCACTGTAACATGTATCCCATCCACTCTCTAAGTCTAATTCAGAATAAATACATATGCAAATTTCCACATTTCCAAGCTTTGTTGTGACTAGTTTCCATGCATTGATTTCCCATTTCAATGGAGTTGTATATCTAATGTATGTTGTAACTTGGATCTGATTTTATATGCTATTATAGAGACTTTAATATGATTATAATATTATAAATTCTTTATCCTCTATTCCAAACCATTATATACACAATTTGTGAGTCAAAGTTGAGCTTTTACATGTCATTTCCCTTAAGCAAATATCACTGAATTTATGCATTCAAATATGAATCTTTACACTTCCATTGTAGAACTCTTAACCATAAAAAATAATAGTAAATTAATTCTAGTAACATTCCCCATCCCATGTTTTAACAAGTTGGGAGGGTCACATAGTATCCGGAGATCCATTTTTGCTCACAGCCTAGGGGGAATTGCACCATAAATTACTAGTAATTTTACCATTTTTACCAATGTTCCCAAATTGAGTTACAGATGCCTATAACCTGTAATAAAATTTTCATATAGTCCTTTGAGTATTCCTAATATTCCCTATATCACTCCCTACCAAATTTGATACCCTCTTGTTCCATTCGAATACCCTAGAGTCAAGACAAATTTTCCCCAAATTCTGCCTTTGATGGGAATTTTTGAATTGGGTCATTACAATGGTATCAGAGTGTGATATTATCAAATGTTGGATTCCTCTATTCATGTATCCTGATATTAACTCCATCCATTAGAAATTGATACTGGAGATATTAACAGTGGAAGAAAAGAAAGTGAAGAAATCAAATCTAGGTATGAGGAGATTATAAAAGAAATAGGATTTTGAGACATGGATGACAAAGAATATAATGGGACCTTAATATATTAATTAAATCATCTATTGAATGGATGACCAAACATTTTATTCAAGGGTTCGAATTGTTGGCTAGCCAACTTGGGGGAAAGTCAACACCAGGGAGTAGTTGTAGTTCACCTCATGTTGAGAAGAATACCAATTGGGAAGCCATTTTTTCAAAGACTGGAACTCATGAAAGAACCCATGAGTTCAAGAATCATAATGGACCTACAATAACTAAGTTTTTAGACTCAAACAAAGTCCCTTACACTACTTATGATGTGATGGAAGCAACTAAGTAATGAATGTAGGAAAGTCCTACCTTTCAATTAGTTCATTAGAGCCTCTCTTCAGTTTAAGAAAGGAGGAAGTGGGAATAGGGAACCTCCTCTTAATCATGAATTAAAGTACACCATTGGAAAAGTAACTATTCCTTCCTTTTATGGTCCTCACAGATGTATGCTAGTGCTTGGTTGCAAAAATTAAGTGTGCATTTTCAGTTAAATCCTATGGTTGAAGAAGATGAATTGAAAATGACCATTTTTCATCTTGAAGGGAAAGCTGCTTATTGGTGGTTCCATAGTATTATAACCTTGGGGAATGATAAAGTTTTATCTTATTAGGGTTTATCCAATGCATTAATGGATATATTTGAGAGGAAATACCCCAAACTTCCTTTCAAAGAACTAGCACAATTTTGAGCAAGTAGGAACTCCTGAAGCATATATGTTAGAATTTGAAAATATTTTATTAATGGTTTCTGATGTATATATGGCTAATTTGGTTTTATTTTTTATTGAAGGATTCATAGAACATTTTATAGATCTAGTGAAATCCCACAAGACAGCCACATTGATGGATTCCATGAATTTGACAAGGGATTTGCAAAATGTATTTCCAAGAACCAAGTACCCTCCCAAGACAAATTTCCCTTCAAAGTTCAAGGAAGGTAAGAAACCATGGAAAAAAGACTCCTCTACCAAATAAAATAAAGGAGGACCAAGCAAAGAATAACTTTTAAGAAATAATCTATGTTTCACATGCCAACAACCTTGGGTTTCGAGACATAAATGTGCCAAGGGGAAGGCACACTACATTGAAATTTTCTTTGAAAATGATGAAGAGTGGGAGGAGGAGGAGGAATTAAAACTTGCAACCCAAGAAGAGGGGTATGAAACAAAAAAATAATAACAATCCATTCCCAAGAAAATAAAAATTGCAATACTCTCAGGTGTGCCTAGGTTCAACACCTTGAGGATCAAGGGTAACATACAAGGCCAAAAGGTCACGGTTCTAGTGGATGGTGGAGCCACTCATAACTTCATATATGAAACCTTAGTGGAGAGGATAACTTTTCAAAATGAAAATTTTTATGGTTTAACAGTAATCATTCCAAGTAACAATTCTATGGATTACACTAAATGGATTCCAATGCTTCAAGTTAGTATACGAAATCATACTGTCACTGACAATTTTTATGTAGCAAATGTGCCTGATACAAATGCGGTTTTGGGAGTACAATGGTTGTATTATTTATGGGAACATACAGTGAAATATCAAGTCCCTGAAATGAGGCTCAAACATTCGGAAGGTAAACCCATCTTGTTGAGGGGAATGCACACTTACCCAAATCAAGTGGTGTCCTCTTAGAACATGAGTATATTGAGGTATGGAGACATAAAATGGGCTGATGAATGTTTAATTACATATAATAAACCTCACTTGAAGGTTTCCAATCATCCTAAGGAGATAGACAAACTATTGAGTAAGTATGAGAGGGTTTTTAGAGACCTTCCCCCAGGAAGACCACCAGACAGAGGGGTGGAGCATATCATTGAGTTAGATATAGGAAAAAAAATTATCAAAATGAATCCCTATATACTCCCCAAAAGTATTCGATATTATATTTATGAGGCCATTAAATAACTCATGGAGTTTGGTCTGATAAGACCTAGTTCTATCCCATATGCTTCTTCAGTTGTTATGGTAAAGAAAAACGATGAAACTTTAAGGATGTGCATTGATTTTAGAGAGTTACATAAGAATATAGTGAATAATATATATCCCATACCAAGAATTTATGATCTCATGGATGAGATAATTGGATCCAATTTCTTCTCAAAGATTGACATTAGATTTGGTTATCATCCAATTCGAACGAGGGAAAAAGACACACCAAAGACAATTTTTAGATGCCACTATTGTCACTTTGAGTTTATTGACATACCCTTTGGATTGAAAAATGCACCTGCCACATTCAAATCATCCATGAATAATATCTTCCACAAGAAACTTCATAAGTTTGTACTAGTTTTCTTTGATGACATTCTTAATTACAAAAAAAATTGAAAGGAACATTTGAATCATCTAGAAGAGGTATTGAAAATTCTGCATGATCAATCTATGTTTTCAAAGCTATCAAAATGTGAGTTTGGTTTGACAGAGATCATGTATCTTGGACACATCATTGGTCAATATGGTGTGAAGGTTGACATGGAAAAAATAAGAGCCATTATAGAATGGCCTCGTCCCAAAAATCTCATTGAATTGAGAGGATTCATTAAATCACATGAATTATCATCATAAAGTGTATCATATCATAGAATAAAGGTATGAAAAATCATCATCATAGTCTCTATAATGACTCCAAATATATATACCAATGTAGAGGCTCACATACTAAGATCAAATATGAACTCTATCCATGAGAGACATGTGTCGTCACAAGAGAAACCCAAAAGCATGAACCATACCTTTTTCGAAGATCACAATATGAAGAAATAGTAGAGGAACCAAAATAATCTCTAGATAATTTCACCGTATATCCCTCGTAACAAGATTTCCAAAGATCCAAGGATTTTGTATTTTTGATTCCATGTGAGAAATTTATGCCAATTTTAGTGAAGATGCCTAGAATTTCTCGTCCACAAATTTTTGCACTTTTCTCCAATAGTTGAAAAAATACTGAGAGAATTGATGATGAAAAAATGAAATGTTTGATATTCTATTTATATAGGTTATGGAGGAAATTTAGTACCTCAAACTAGGCCTGCATACCATTCAAAATTATAAATAATTAAAATATATTTTGTTTGGTCGGTTTCCCCAAAAAGACAAGGTAAACCAACTTCAAAAATTCATATCTCTTCAACCGTAAGGAGTTATAAGATGGTCCACGTATCAACGAAAATGGATTGATATGGAATATATCCCTATTATGGGTTTATTTGAAAATTCTTGGTATAATACCCTTACATTTTCAATTTTTATAGGACATCAAGACTCCACACATTAAGGTGTCAAATACCATGTTACCTTATGCATAATTTCCAAGGTCAAAGGATTTAATGGACATCATCAAAGGCATGAGGGATTCAATGGTATTCACATCCACATACTTAACATCAACAAAGAGGAGGTATCCACCATATACTTATCATATCAAGGGTATCAAAGACCCCAACACCACCAAGGTGTGGGGGTTCCTAGACTTCTCCTTGGGTACCATGACCTCATTAAAAACACAAATGACCACATAATGGGTCATTTGGACTCTTTGAAGTTATATACTTATTTAAACCACCAAGGACTCTTTCTATAGTACTAGGGCATAGATTGTGGTACCGGGGAACCATAAAAAAACTTAGGGTTACTCAAACACTCTACAGGGTGTTTAGGGATTTTCCCATTGTTCAAAGGGCTCCAAGGGCTTCAGACTTGGTCTTGGAAAAGGTTTAAATGTCTCCTTTGAAATTAACCGACTTCTAACCCTCAATGGATCCTCAATGGACACTAAAACACATCGACACACACTTGTTGGCATCAATGACAATTTAGTCAACATGAAATACTTGTGGCATAAATTATTTAGCTTCGAAACAAGAATGATGAAGAATATATTAAGTCAAAGTTTGAGATCAACTCGAATATTCTAGATGGAATCCTAAGTGGAAAAGCTGGATTAGGATATAACAAGAAGAGTTATGTTGTTGCAATTAGGAATCCAATTGGAGAGAAGGATAGTCAGAAATCTGCTCCCTCCTCTCATAATAAATATAGAACTAATATGATTCCTAGAAGACTAATGACAAGTAGGTATAAGCAGATATTTGTTGGTCATTGTTACTCTTGTAATAGTTTTGGGCATATGGATAGAGAATTTAAGATGACAAGTCCTACAAAAAAGAAGGCTACAATAGAGGTTCATAAACAAAGGAAGGGATGGAAGAAGAAGGAAGTTGCCAAAGCAGAAAGATCAAATATTCCTCGAATATAAAAGATCATTCTATGTATAATATTTTCATCGTTTTCCCAAGTTTTGGCACAAGGTTGTTGATTGCAGAATCAAGAGAAAAGATAAAGGTTTGAAAAGACAAATAAATAGAATATCTGTGAGCAATGTACCTCATGGGTACCTACTGGAAAGATGTGGAGAAGAAAGTTAGATTACAAATATTCAAAGGAAGAAAATATTACAAGCATCAATGATGTTTCCAAAGATGATAGTGCTGTAGATAAGAATGGCATCCATTATGATGAAAATCAAGATGAAGATATAAAATAATACACTAATTGAGATGATGAAGAAGAATATAATGATGATGGTGGGACTCAAAAAATAGTTTCTTTTTTAAAATATCTCATGACATAGAAGAGAACCTTGGAATTAGTATTAGAAGGGATCATATAATCAAGGGGAGTTTTGGTACAAGAGGGAAACTATTGTTTAATGAGAAAGCCTTACTATCAGTGGTGGAACCTAAGAACTTTGCAAAATCTAGCAAAGATGATGATCATATCAAATCCATGAATGAAGAGTTAGATCAAATTGAGAAGAATCAAACTTGGGAACTTCTCCCAAGACCTAAAAGCAAGAATATTGTAGGGACAAAATGGCTCTTCAAAACCAAGTTCAATGAAGATGGTTAAGTGATAAGAAACAAAGCAAGACTAGCATGTAAGGGATATGCTAAAGTGGAAGGTAATGACCTTGAAGAAACCTTTTACCCCGTAGCAATAATTGAAGAAATGATAATGTTTTTGGCATATTCACATTATATAAACTTCAAAGTATATCAAATGGATTTCAAGTATGCATTTTTGAATGGGAAGTTAGAAGAGAAAGTCTATATTGAAAAACCTGAAGTTTTCCTCTTATCAGAAATGGAGGACTGTGTTTTCAAATTGAAGAAGGCACTCTATGGTATCAAACAAGACCCAAGGGAATGGTTTTCAATACTAGATAGATACTTGAAGCAACAAGGATATAAAATAGGGTTCTGGTAGTAATATCTACCTAAAGTTTGAAGATAAGAATATGATCATTGCTATTATTTACATGGATGATATTATATTTGAAAGCGATCTACAAATGCTAAGTGAAACTTTTGCCTTTGAAATGAAGGAGTTTGAAATGCCAATGTTGGGTGAACTAGAATTCTCATTGGGATTACAAGTTTCTCAAACAGACAAAGGGATCTTTATCACTCAAACCAAGTACATCACATACATGCTTAATAAGTTTAAGATGGAATATTCTAAGTCTGTTAGTACACCTATGGTCACTGATTGTAAGTTAAGTAAGGATGATGAGTCACTGGAAGGAGATCATACAATGTATAGATCTATTATAGGAATCCTGCTATATGTGATAGCTACAAGACTAGATGTGATGCAAGTTGTAGTATTGGTTGCTAGATTCCAATTAGATCCTAAAGAAACACATGTGACAATAGTGAAAATAATTCTCATATATTTGAAATGTACTATAGTGTATGGTTTATGGAACCCAAGAGGTAAAGACTTGACTTTAAAATAATTCACTGATGCGGATTGGGAAGGAAGTGTTGATGTCTGAAATAGTACTAGTGGAGAAACATTCTACTTGGGATACAATTTGGTATCATGACTAAGAAAGAAACAATCCCCCATTACACTATATACATTAGAATCTCAATACATTGTTGCCGCATCATGTTGAAATCAAGTCATTTGGATGAAACATACATTGGAATACTTACTTGTAAAGTATGAGCATCCAATAGTGATAAAATCTGACAATACCAATGCCATAAACATTTAAAAAAACCCTGTTATGCATTCCAATACAAAGCACATCCCTATAAAATATCACATTTTGAGGGATCAAGTATCATAGAAGGTTTTAAAACTGAAATATGTTGATACAAGGAAACATATAGCTGATATATTCACTAAGCCACTACCCAAAGAGGCATTTGAGAATATTTGAAAACATTTGGGAGTAATCTCCCCACAATAGACATAGAAAAAAATGAATTATGTTAGTGGGAGACATGTTGATAAGGGGAGATGTCAAAACAAGACCTTTGTCATTAATGTCAAAGGGGGGATAAAATTAAAGAGTTGTTGTCATCAATGCCAAAGGGGGGGAATGTTGAGTATGGTTTCCATTGATTTCAAAGGAGTTCATTAATGAAAAAGGAAATGACATGACAACTATGATGATGTGACATGTGTGATGAGGTTGCAAATTCATATGATGATGTCCTAGTTCCCTCATGATGTTGAGTATGATTGTCATTGATGTCAAAGGAGTTCATTAATGATAAAGGAAATTACATGACATGCATGATGACGTGAGATGTGCGATGAGGTTTTAAATTAATATGATGATGTTCTAGTGCTCCCATGAATTCATTTTTATAATTTGACACCATTCTTTAAAAATATGGCAACTTGTTGAAACTCTAAAAATTGACTAAGTATAGGAAAAATTAGAGTTCATTAATGACAAAGGAATAACAAAGGAAGTGATGACATGGCATGTGTGATGAGGTTTAAAAGTAATATGATGGTGTTCTAGTCCTCTCATGAAGTCATTTTTACAATTTGACACCATTTTGTAAAAGTATGCAACTTGCTAAAATTGTTGCTGAAACTCTAAAAATTTGACTAAGTATAAATTCTTCTTATTATGTGTAAGGGGCCTCTATAAAATACATGCCATATTTTGTATTTGATGAATTAAATGATTACGAGGATATAGACATCTACATTCTCATCTTGTGTATCTAAAAATATGTTTTTTGGTCAAGACAGACTCTAAAGATGAAGTTATTAGTCTGCCAAAAGTGTTTTCTAGCATTATTTACACTATTTAAGTTCCAGTAAATCTGTCGAAATGGCCTCTATCAAATGCCATCCATATTTTTTAGGATAATAACAAAACTTATATGAGACCATCAAGTTTTATATTGTTGATGTTTGCATCTAACCATGGTCTTAGTTCCCCTAAAATGTGCTTGAAGAAAAAGTTATAGGTCTGCCAAAATGAGGTTTCATACTATTTTAGGAAATTTGCTGAAATTGACTAAGTATTGAAAAATCGGTCTAACTCTCCCTAGTAAAATGCCCACCATATTTTGTAGGAAACTGATAAAAATAATCTGAGACCATCAGGATGTAGCTTGTTGATGTGTGCATATGACCATGGTTGTTTTTCTACTAAAAGGTACTTGAATACAAAGTTAGAGGTCTTCCAAATCAAGGATTCAAGTCGTTTTGCACAATTTCATGAAAATGATGTTTCCATAATGAAGAGGTGCATTGGTGAAAAGGTATTAATGAAAGGGGCACAATGATGAAAATAAACAATGGTTCAAAGACATGATGAAATAAGTATTTAAACTGAAGTTTGAAGTGGAAGAAAGATGTCTCCACAATTCAAATCAATGTAATATCAAGAGAAGACATAGACCAATGAAGTGAAGAATAATCAGTAACAGAATTGAATAAAAATATCAAATTAGGGTGGTAGGGTGGTGCTAGAGAAAGTTGCAAGCCTGCAAGGGTGTTGTAGCCTCCTTCCAGTAGTGGCTAGAAAACAGGGTGTTGTAGCATCCTTCATTTGTAGCTGAAAAACTCGAGGATTGGTTCCTCCAACAAGTTGTAGCTTGCAAAAACAATTGTAAATATAATTTTGCAATTATAGAAAGTGTTTGTAGTTTTCTGAATTGTGCTTCCATGATAAATGTTGTGTTCTATGTATATTGTTGATTCTATGTTTTAATAAATAACTTAAAAGTGGTTTTAAATTGTTAAAAGTTATCCATACTGATTCATCCCCCTCTCAGTATTGTCCAATATTCCAACATGTCAAATTTTTAAAGGGTTCAATATCCAATTTATCTTATATTCAAGAACAAACTGAAGAAGAAATAAAAGTATATAATAAACAACCTCAATTAATAATTTAAATTTGTTTAATATATTCATTCAACACTTTATAAAAAATTTGACTGATCAATTACATTTTAAATTTACTACAATAAAATGGTAAACAATCACAACATCAATAAAATGATTAAATTTTCATGGAATTAATTCTCTAATGAAAGAGAAGGAAGGAATAACTTACGTGAGTAATGTTCATCTCATAACCAATAACCTAAGTCAACAACTAGTTAGGAACCACATTAAACAAAAGTATTTCTTAGGGTGACTACTCTCCTCCCAAGCTAACTACTAAACAAAGTATTGAAGCCCCTGATCCGTCAAAAACTAATCCTATGACATACTGCTTCTACTTAACCTCATCCATTTCCTCAAACATCCAACATCCTCTTTTGCTCTCAACATAAAGTCATACAGTCAACACCACTCTTGTACAACCTAAACCATCTATAAAACAACTAGCAATAGACAATCAATCACAAAAATAAAATATAACTCAGATTCAACCAACCCAATGAAATAACTAGTCACCAAAAAAACTAGGCATGAACAATTACCATCGCCCATCCTTGCCCCTTTCTCTTTTATTAATTTTTATTTGTTTTATTGTATTACTATGTTTTGCATGGGTGACATGGTCTCCTATGTACTTAATATAATTTAAGTTAATTAATGACCTTTTCAAACATAATCTTAATTTATCCTATTGCAACCCTTTTCCCAAAGTATTTATTTAATTAATAATTTATAAGTTGAATTGTTAAAACATAAGCTAATCATGCTTATATTAATCTAGTTATTCTTAATTATAAGATATAAGTTAATCACTCTAATATTTATCTAATTATTCTCAGTTAAATTGGGGTGTTACATACTCCCCCCTTTAGAAAAATTCGTTCTGAAGTTATACTCCCCACACAACAATACAATACTTGTAACTTGAATATTTTTAATTTAATGTACATAACTAGTACTACTCTGAAGATGAAAATTTTGTATCTGACCATTATTAAAAAAAATTCCACCTGCAATAATAAAATCATAATTCCCTAATTACAATATACTCTTGATTAAGTTCAAATGATCTAATATGAAAACATCAATACAATTATGCATCAATCACATTATTCATTTACATATCAATCGAGTCATAGAAACAATAAAATAAAGTAAAATAAAATACAATAATACCAAAAATAAAGTAGCATAAAGTATAGTACTTCACAAGCTTCCTCATTCCTTACTCACCCTCTCCCTCAGAATCATAGAATCTTAGAAACCTCCATAATCCTCCACGCCAATACTTTGGATGGTCTTATTCTCCATGGCATGATCCCTCTACTATAACCTAGATGTGGATCATACAATAGGAATCGAAATTCTTCACAAGTAGTTTACGCACTAAGTGTGCTAAGCCACTTTCAACTTCTTGTGTTTATTGCGACCTCATTAACATTAGCTAGAATTAGGGTCTCATATATTAATATAGCTTCAACTTGTTCTTTAGGTATTTGCTTACTGGTAAACTACCCCAGTGTACCCTATACAACTCAAAAGGCTGGCCCTAACCTCCTCCTTATCCTCCCTAAGGAAACCAACCCTAGACATCAAAAGTCCTTTTCCATATACCTTCCCCATGTAAAATATTCCTCATGTTGTGGAATTTTGAAAAAACTACTAGTGGCATAGAATTAATGTTTGGGTTGTCTCTCAGCCCATAAGGTGTTTTTTATAGTCAAAATTGTTCCTGGTTATGCCCCCCCCAATAATTCATAGAATGTAATAGGCCTTTGAAGCCCAAAGGTGGATTCTTTATCAAGCTATGCCTAGTATATCATCCTTATGAACATTAAGGAACTACATGCCATCTTGAAAATATAACATCATGCTCATCAATATTGGGTAGAAACATGCTACGATATGGCATCATGAAAAATAAACACCATCATCACGACATTATCATAACGTTGAAAAGAAAATCAGTTTAACCATATAGATTATATGATAACTTATATCCATCAACCAATATTAAGTTATTGCACCGAGAGACACTTTCTATAGCCCAAAGTGGGTGAGATGTGTCACATATGTCACGGTGATGTGCCACCTGTCCGCTCCAAAAATTAAATATATAAAAATATAAAACTAGGAACATGTTAGCTATATATTTAAATTAATACATCCTCACATCAATACATTAGGAAAATCAATACATCCTCACATTTTAAATAAATCTTTTGATTAATACTTACAAGATGACTAAATCTTTGTGCATTGGTTAGTATTTTACTTGATTTTATCTACAAGGGAGACATATATTTAAAACATAATCATTATTGATTAAAAATAACTATTTTACTTCATAATCAATGCATGAATGCAAATTTTCCCTATTTGTAGGAATTCCAAATGGAATAGTTGGCACATTTTTTTGTACAGTGTGGTTCACAAGTTATAGGGCTAACTACATCCACAGTAATAATTCTCAAGGGGCCTCACCTTGTTGGCTCCAAGTTTAGGAGCCTAACCTCGAAGGACCTAGAGAATTGAATCTCCAACCTCGACTACATTGGTCTTAGACTCGGAAGCACCAACCAACTGAGATACCCCTAAGGGCTCGAATAGTTAGCACATATATGATTGTAATGAAAAATATATATGATTATCTATTGTTAAGTTACTAATAAATCAATAAGTTAGATATAAGCTTTTTTTATAATTACAAATTAATCAATAATTGGGTAAATTGCAAGTATTTTACTTCATACTTGATTAATTAATCCAACTTTTGCTTATTTTCCTATTTTGCCTTTCACCTCATTATTTCACATGTATTATAACTGAATAGGATTATTACGTTATTGCAATTCACCATTTTGAAGGTGTAAATATTTTTTTAAATTTTTTGCATGATATTATTTCAATGTTGTTATTTTTGTTTTTAAACAACATTGCTTTGATGCAACCAATGCGACATCATAGATCCATCTTAACTATGGAAACTAAAAGGGGTTCACAAAAGGACTTTGATCCTTATCGATGCTTGAAAGAGCCAAAGTTAATATGGATATATGTTGGTTTATTTAAATATATTATCTATTACCATATGTTTAATATAGCAATATTACTAATAACATAAGTATAGTTTACTATAACAAAATTATTTTTTGTTATTTCGTACAATAGTTTATTTTACTAATTTATTTTGAAAACATTTTCAAGATAATATTGTACTAGTAATACATTGTGCCAAATTATCTACATGTTTCATAATTAACTAGGGTATTGGACATAGTATGAACTAGGG
Source organism: Pseudotsuga menziesii (assembly GCA_001517045.1). Lineage (NCBI taxonomy): Eukaryota > Viridiplantae > Streptophyta > Pinopsida > Pinales > Pinaceae > Pseudotsuga > Pseudotsuga menziesii. The sequence goes on along the minus strand of LPNX011110556.1, from coordinate 398,999 downwards.
TAGTGAACAGAGTGAAAACACCACCAACTTATACAATTGGGAAGTAACTCATCATGCGTTTGAACATAAATTGAAGGGGCATCGAAGTTGATGAGTTCGAGCATTATGCAATCCAAGGAATATCACTATGAGGTCAAAATTTAATGCGTGTGATGATACATGACAAAAATGGAGGTTTGAAAGTGTTGGTTATGGATCCCGATCTTCTTGATTCAGATATGTTATTATTTTAGTCGTGTTTAGATCCCAGCACAACACTTAACAAGGGGGTGGGGGTGTGGGGATTCCCCCAAACTATAGTTTTCAGGGGGGTCCAAGAGCGGGGGTGACAATTATTTTGGGATCTCCCTCGATGGGGGTTAGCGGGAAGTGCCCCCATAGTGAAAATTTAGGAAAAAAAATCCTTTTAAAATGTTGTAATTTTAGAGTCATGACCTCGTCAATCATGGGTGATTTATGAGCCCATGTTTTTGGGAAGCTCGTGGTATTTTCCCATGGTATTCCATTTATAAAAGGAATGCATTGTAATATCATTATGTATGGTATTGTAACATTGATAAAAGTGATATTTGTGATTGTGTGGGAGAGACTGTGAGAGAGTGTAGAGGAAGTGCAGCGGGTGTGTCGCAGGTTGTATCCATTCATTTTTGCTAAATGCTATAACAATAAAGGACTGATAATTTATGTGTGGACATATCCCATCTTGGGTGAACTATGTTATATTGGTTTCCTTCTTGTAATACATTTTAATATTTACATCTTGTTTATTGTTTATTGTTATTGCTCTACAATCCCGTTTTCTAACAGAAAGAATGATGTCAGAGTAAATTTCTAGTATGGAAATACCACGTGGACAAGATATCAAGCACATCAACTTTTACTATGTACACAAATGGAGAAATGTGTGATAACATGAAAATTTATTGGCAGTAATAAAACACCTCATGCCGAAAGTTCAAGGCAAGATTGTTTGCATGTTACATTAAAATAGACGCAAATAATGTGATTATATGCATCTTGGCACACCTAAAGAAATGAGCATAAATCCAGGAGACTTGAAAAAAAAGTAGAAGGTACCTTTTTCCATTGATGTCAAAGGGGAGAGAAGATGAAAAAGGGAATATCCCAATGATAGGTGGAGCAATGACAGAGTAAAGAAACTAGAAGGTAGATGTGCAAAAAAGAAATATAAGAGCATGATCAGAACAAGCCTTTGACGCGCATATTCAAGGGGAGTTTGAGACACGTTTTGTCATTCAAAGAAACGTTGACATCAATAAAAAAAGGGAGATTGTTGAACATGTAGGTTCATTGATATCAAACTATCAAACATCATATGGACCATAATTCAAAAGAATGACATTGAATTAAAAGGGGATTTCTAAAAGACTTCCTCTCACACAGCCAGCTTGAAGAAATACATATGGAAAATGTGTAAGTGGCATGAAAGAAAATATCCTGCCATGACATTGGTCGCAAATGTGCATATAATAGTACATATAGAACATTCAAAATGACACAGATGAACAAATACCATTTGCAAGAGTTATGAATAAAGTGAAACAAACCTATATATAAAAGTCTCATGGAGAATATGGTATGTGATACAAATATTTGTAAAGAAAATATAAGTAATGAACTGACATGTGTAAAAGTACCACAAGGACATTGGCATATGTGAAACATACACTGCAAAAAGATAAATTGTGAAAAGTGGCACGATGACGCAAATTCTAACTTGTTGAAAAAGCAATCCAGTGGGGCATTATCCAAAGTCAAGGAACTTCACAAAATGGACACATCTCTTGAGTCAAGAAGACTTTAAATAAGCTAGATATGGATGTGGTGAAGTAAGCTTATGAAAAATGAAGATATCAGATAGCTATTTATCTAACTTCAAAATTTCTTTGGGGTATCAATGGCTCATTGATTGTAGACAGTATCTTTATGCAGTGGAGCTAGAGTGCACAATTCATCCCGTGATGAGCAATGAATAAGTGTGCTAATAAAATAGATACATGTATTATGGATGTGTGATATTCTTGCTCAGTGAAATACGCAGATCACAGAACAACAAGTGCGACTGATCAAGAAAATCTATTCAAATGTAGAACACAGATCAACTGAAAGGATGTAGACACAGTAAATATCTTACCTTGTATTTTGGGAGACTATTTGTTCAGACATAGATACTCAGATGCAGATCGAAGAAGTTACATCAGTTGCAGTTTCTAAATATAAGGTATTTCTCTATTTTCATTTTTTCAATACAATCTTATTTCATACCAGGGAGGTTGAAAAAAGAAAGGAGCATGGGGTTGCAACCTCATTCTAGTCGATGTTGGATAACATAATCAGGGTGTAGTAGCATCCTTTCTGTTGGTGAATATAAAACCTATGGTTTCGTATCCTCCTTCTAGTTAGAGCTAGAGAAAAAAAATGAAAGTTGCTGCTTCCACAACTAGAGAGAATAATTATCCACAAGTCGGATATTGAAGACCCAAGTCACATTTTTCATAGTCATACTGATATATGTTCAGATCGGTGCCTAAATATTGTGAGTTGGTACTCACACAAATTGAATTTGTTGCAGGTTGGTGCCAACAACCCACAAATTGTACTTGGGGAGCATTTCAACACATGAAATGAGTAAGTGCTCATGTTTGAAAATTGCAATCTACCAATGATGTAATTGTACATATATATTTATAGATATATAATTACTCTCAAGTATTTGTGTGTTATTCTGATTATTCTTGTTGATCTTGAAAAAATTTAATTTGTGAAAATCTGCATAAGTTAAAAATATACACATATGGACAATTACTAATTAATCTCTCCCCTCTTAGTAATAAGTTAAATCCAACATAGATGCTTTTAGTGGAATTTTACCTACTTTGATTTACTGGTTAGTGATGATGTTTTTCATGCATGATTTTAGTTTCTTCTTTGTTGTTTAAAAGTGATTATTATATTTATAATAAAAAATATACATTTAATATTTATAAAATAATCTTTAGAAACCAATCTAGGAATATCCTGTCATCCAGTTGTATCTTGCATAGGTTCCGTCATCACCGCCACTCATGGATGTGGTCTATGATGTGAGTAGCAGTATTCTGACGACATGACAACAGGATTTACATGGCCTCATCACATCTGATCGGGAGTTAGAAGTATTGGAGGAACATGAAAGCTAATGAAGTTAAATTAGGGTAAGAGGATTGGGGCAGTTCAATATACCGGTTTTTTACAGCACCTGTGAGTGTGCATTGGAATAACCCTAGTCGGATGGATTCATCCACAATGTTGTTTGAGGAACATCATAAATGGAATGACATGATGTGGTTTTGTGGGTTTTCCCCTATTTTCCCCTCAAACTGTTATAGCCCAAAATGACACATCTCTGCTTGTGACCACTTTCCCATGATTCCGTCGCATGTCGACACTTCCATGACGGCACTTCATGAAAGTCATTGAAAGTTACTGAAAAAACACCTATCTTGGAGGACCCATATATTGAGTTTTGTAACTCTGTTTGACCTCATCTCTACACCGTTGGAAAGGTATTTCAATTAGCTAAAACTTTCCAGAAGACACCAAAGTCTCAAAATGCCCAAAAATACCCTAAAAATTCGTTTTATTTCCATTCGTGACTTTCCTTAAGGCATACCCGCGAATGATACACGAGTTGCTCTATATCATACCCGCGAATACAAAAAGTTGCTCATATTCGTGACTTTCTGTGCTAGCAACCCACGTATACTTTTCGTATCCACAACTGTCCAGTTATGCAACCCACAGATGCCTTTTAAAAATATAAAAAACATGCCTTTTGAATTTCGATTAGTTTGGGTAGTTATGCAACTGTCTTCTTCAGTTGTAACCACTTTGTTTTCGCCCCTAACACTTCCTTAACCATATAAATAGAGGTAGGGAGGTCCATGAGAGGAGACTTGAATTTTTTCACTGTTATGCTGGAGGATTTGGAGCTCTCTTTGCCCACAACTTTTCCCTGGTGGTCATCCCCTTGTGTTGTAGAGCTTGGAGGCTGAGTTCTTTGGAGAAGAGAAGCAGCAGAACCAGATCAAGGTTTCGTGAGGTGCCGAACTTGAAGAGAAGGTATACTTGTACTTGTTTTAAAGATTAATAAAGATGTGATGTCCTTCTTCTTGCCAAATCATTGTTCAATGTGTGATTGAATCTCTATTTATGATCATATGATGATGTTATTCAGATCATTGTTTCATGTTTATTTGATTATCATTGTTTTATATGTGGTCATAATGGTTTGAGGAAGGTATATTTCATTTTGCAGGTCTCTTGGAGCAAGAGGAGCAAGAAGAGGATTGAAGAGAAAGCTTGGACTAGCCTTCAGTTAGTCAAGTGTGGACCTTTCTTATCTCTGAAACTTGCTTATATATGCTTGCTGAACATTGTGCATCTCTCTTTCAACCCCAGTATGTTGATGGCCTCTTAAACCCTAGCGATAGGATACTTTCCTTTACAACAGAACTGGCGACTCTGCTGGGGATAGCCTTTTCTGTTTGGGGTTTCTCTTGATTTATTTCAGTCTTTTGCATTGTTTCAGGTCCTTCTTGCCACTTAGGAACACTTTATAATTTTGATAGAACACCTCCCCTGCCCTCCTAAGGCAATTTTTTGACCTTTTTGGGAGTTTTTCCACCCATCCGCGACTTGTTTGACTGAGCAGTCGTGTGTCTAGTTTGACATACGTGACTTGCTTCATTGTAAACCCACGTATGATCTGCGACTTGTCTATTATACAACCCATGGATGCTTATATACGTGACTTTCTATATTAGCAACCCGCGTATGATACGCGACTTGCCAGTAGTGCAACCCGCGGATGCCCCTAAAACAATGTTTTTCTCATTTTTTGTGATTTTTCTTCTGTTTGTGGGCTACTGGGTAGGTCTTTTAGGGTCCTTTGCAGGTGCATCACTCCAGTGAGTTAGTGTCACCCATTTTTGGTTGTTCTTTATCTATGTGGTAAGCCTTTTATAGCATTAGGGTTTGTTCTTTGCTCTTTCCCCCTGCCTCCTTTTCTTGGTATGATTTTTGGCTTATGTTTTTGGTCAGCCTCTGTTAGTTACCTTGGTTTGATTTCAGAAGCTTGTTGGTGTTGGTTTCCTTCTTCTTTTGTTGCTTAACTTCACCTTGCCAAAATAGTTGACTTGTCTTCTATGCAAGCCTTCCTTCCAAGTAGGGTTTATACTGACTTTAGGGCATTCTAGAGTTTGTTTGGTAGTTGTATAGCAAAGTTCCTTTTAATTTTTGTTCTTCTTATCTGCATACTTTCGTTTGTAGGTAGTTTTTATTTTGCATTTATAAAAGAAAATTAAAAAGAACGTATACTTTTTTTTGCTGCTCCCCCCCCACCCCCACCTCCTTCTTTGGCTTGACCTTGTTGGACAAGGTACTGGGCAACCTTTGTTTGTAGGTTTAGATTGATACTTGGGACTTCTTGACCTTTTTTTATGTCAGTCTTTTTGCTCAGTCTCTTCATTCCAAAGTTGTTGGCTTGTTTACTTTTGTAAGCCTTCTTTAAGAGAGGTTGATATCTAACTTTAGGGAAACCTAAGGTTTGTTTGTGGGGTATAGGGTAATTGTCTATTTGCTTTGCTTACAGTACTTGCTTGCATTAGTTGATAGGCTGATTTTTATTTTGCATTTATAAAAGAAAAAGACAAAAACATATGTTTTCTTTATATGCATGTAGATTAGGTTTTTAGTCTAGATTGCATGGCATATCATTGTTTTTGAAAAAATAAAAATATAAAAGAATTTGTTCTTTTGTGGCTTTCAATTTTCTATTTGAAAATATAAAGAGAATAGTTTTTGCTTTTTTGCATTTCATATCTCTTTGCTTAGTCATTTTGTTTCAACTTTGAGTCAAAACACCACATAAGTTTCATGCCATTTACCCTCTGACTAAAAACAACCCTTAAAATAAACGATATAATTTAAAATTTACTAGTGAGTTTTATTTTATAGGGTCATACACCAACTAGCTTAGGCTATACTTGTGGGATAGGGAGTTTAAACTCCCCACAAGTGTTAAATCTCAGACGTAGTTGGCCAATCACTAGGTAAATCCTTGACTTTATCGACTGTATCTGGGAAGCTCCTCTCAAATAGGATTTAAGCACGAGGCCGTGTGGAGGCTTGGACAGAGGAGATAACCCTCTGAATCCTTGTCAAAGCGTAACTCAGGACTTTTACACATCTATGGATTCTGTCCTAGACATATTTTCGGGCTCAGCTACCCTGCCCATGCGTACGAGTCCAGCTTGCGACTGTCCTCCCAGACTGTTGGTATAGCCACGGTAGCCTTTAGTCTCTTTGACATCTAGGGTTCATACACAGGTACACCAGAAGGTTATTTCTGGTTGACCTTGGACGGGCTTGGAAGGTAACCCTGGTAGAAAGTGTGGGAGGGTAGCGGGTGATTCCTCTGCTTATGCCTAAGAACATCTACAGGGACACCAAGTAACTATCTATCAGCTTTCTTCTAGAAAGTATATCTTATACCTATTTGTCTATTTGGATTTAGGAATTTTTAGTGAGTGCTGTGTGGTTTGTCTGTACTTAGTGTGCCTTTAGGTGTGTGCTTTGTAATTTTGGTTGTCTATCAACCTTAGACTTTGTATCCTAGTTTGAAACTATGGCTAACACCCCTTTGAACACCAACCAAGAGATCCCCATGCTGGGAACTCCTTGTACTATTCCTCTCTCGGGGAATGTTGGTGTTCCCTTGATGGCCACCCTGAATCTTCCTGGATTCACCCTAGGGCTACCGATGTGGTTGTTTTCCACTCCAACTATCTTGAATGCTCCTGATGCTTCTCAAGTAAGCTCCTTATATCAAGGGCATCAAAAAATTGCTTCCCCTTCACCTGTAGTTGATTCTCCTCCTCCTTCTACCTCATGTGGTGAAAGTATTGATACTAGTAACCGACAGTCTAAAAGGAGTAAAAGAAGGAGGAATAGGAAGAAGGCACATAAGCAAGGGGGAATCCTTTCAACCTCTGCAAGTCAAGTTGAACCTCACCACCCAGCCTCTGTTTTTCATGCTGAGGGAACTCATTCAACCTCTGTTGTTCAAGTTGAACCTCCCCATCCAACCTCTGTTGTTCATGTTGGATCCATCCACCCAGCCTCTGTTATTCATGTTGGGGGCACACACTCAATTGCTGCAAAGCAGATTGATCCTAACCATTCAACCTCTATTTTTCATGTTGGTGCCGCCCATCCAACCTCTACAGGCCATGTTGGATCCAGTCTCTCAGCCTTTGTAAGTCATGCTGGGGGTAGTCTCTCAGCCTCTGTGGTTCATACTGAAGATAATTTGTCAGCCACTGCGAGTCATGTTGACATTGTTGAAAAGACTACATGTTCAAAACACAAGCCCAAGTTTCCTTGTAAGCTTTGTGAGGGAGACCACCTTACTTATAAATGCCCTTCTATCGCGGAGGTGCGAAGAGTTTGGATTCATGGTCATCCGGTTTTTGAACATTCTGAAGTCTCTCAACAACCAGCCTCTCTTAGTCAGGTTGGACCCAATCACCCAGCCTCTGTAGTTCATACTGGGGGCAAACTCTCATCCTCTGCAGGTCATGTTGAGAGCAAACAATCAGCCACTGCTAGTCATATTGACACAGTTGAGAAAAATGGTCATTTGAAGTGCAAACTTAAGTTCCCTTGTATGCTATGTGAGGGAGATCATGTTACTCACCTGTTCCCTGCTATCGCAGAGGTGCGAAGAGTGTGGTCCAAGACTCAAGAATTTCCTTCTCCTAAATAACCTATAGTTTCTCAACAACCTACTCAACCTTTGGTTAATCAAGTGGTCGAACCAATCTCAGATTTGGTCGATCCCACTCTTCTTTCGGAGAGTGATCCTGATGTGATTGAACCAATGTCATATTTGGTCAATCCCACTCTCCCTTCGGAGAGTGACTTTCACGAAGCGGTTGAATCAATTCCATTATCGATCAATCCCACTCTTCCTTTGGAGAGTGAAGTGTCTACTAGTCACATTTTCTTCACTGCCAGTTCAGAACTTATTGAACAAGGGGGCACTGAACTTGTTTTAGATCAACCCCCACCATGCTCTCGGATTGCTTCCTTTGATTGGGATAGCCTAGTTGAGCCGCGCCTTCCTTCTAATGAACCTTTCTAGATAAAGGTCAAATTTGAACCCTATACGATTGCTCGTTGTATTGTTGATGAAGGAGCCTCAGTTAGTTTTTTGTCTACTCGTGCTTGGCGAGGCATGGGATCTCCCAGCCTTGTGTCGACTTCTAGTCAATTACTGGAATTTGATAGAAGAACTTGTTTAGCCTTGGTAATTCTTGCTCAAACACCTGTTACTTTGGGTGGGAAGAACGTCTTAGTTGACTTCATGGTGATAGAAGACCCCTTGGATTTTAATATGCTCCTTGGACGTGATTATGTCTATGCCATGCAAGCTGTGGTGTCAACATTCTTTCGTGTATCATGGCAAAGAAATTGTCACTATCAATCAGTTGGATTTTCTTGATCCGTCTCCTGACCCAACTAGAGACCAGGTCTTTCCTTTATTGATTCCCACTGTTTCTATAGACACTACCCCGCCACAGGTGAACTATGTGGACTCTTTTCCTTTGTGTTCAATTGCTACTGAGAAGCTGCCTCTGTTTTCATGCTTACCTTCTCGGGACTTGGTCCCAGCAGTTGATCGGGTGAGTTATCCTATACAGACTGTAGAGCCTTCTCTCCACTCTGTCAATCCATTTGAAATTTTAGACATGTGTCCTATCTCGGATGATCTCCTTCCTTCGGCGAAGTCTTCCTAGAGTCTTTGATACAGTCTGAACTTCTTTTGGATGTTGGTTTAGTTGTGACTAAGTCTAACCCTGATTTGCCTAGTAAGACCGACCTTTCTTCTGATGTTGGTCTTGTTGAGTCTTTTGACTCTTCTTTCGTAAAGCAAGTCAGTGATCTTGATGAGTTTGATTTTTCTTATGAATTTTTCAACTCCTATGATATTGAGTTTGTTCCTATAGACTCTATCTCCCTTGTTGATTTTTGCTCTCCTTCTAAGGTCAATCTTATTGATTATAAACCCTCGAGCCTTGGTTCTATAGAATCTTCTTCGGTTGATTCTACCTTGACTTTACCTTTTATAGAAGATAGCAAAGTCACGTGTGTTTCTGCCAAAGTGACTCGCATCGGATCGTTTCTTCTGAACATGATTATGATGTTGTTGTTTCTTGGAGACAGGATTTGTAGTTGGATTCACAACTGTTTATTGGCCTCACCTTGTTGTTCAAGCTATCATTGCATTTGCATGTTCACTGCTCGCACTTTTGATCCTGATGCCAGCTTCCACGCTTTTAGCTTGTTTTATAAGCCCTCATCTTTGTTCTCATTATCGCCCAGCCTTGTATCCTTTTGCCTTTGCAACTTGCCACCCTTTACCTTGAGGAGACGTTCCCCGAGTGTCCTTATCTTGCTCACTTTCCTTGCATTATGCATAGGTTTGTTCCTTGCGCTTGGAACTAGTTTCGCCTGTCTATGACACTCATCTCCTCGCATTTAGAGCATTCTTTCTGCTCTCCTTCGAGTTCGTTAAAAATAGTAAGGAGGCTGCGGGTTGACTTTTCTGGACTCGTTAAAACTTCACGGGAAATATTTTGAGTTTCTTTAGGCCCAAGTTTGACTTCTTAAAATAGAATTGACTGTCGAGTAAACTTGTCCATTCAGGCTCGTTAAGAATATGTGAATGGGCATCCACATTGGTGGTAGGTTATATCTTTCTCAGACCATGTGGAATAATACGAGAAAAGGATCACTCTCTTTTCTTTTGAATTGAGAAGAGTATTCTTAGGAATAGGTTTATCTCTTTTTCGGACCTGAGGGACTAAACTTACGGAAAAGGAACCCCTGGTATGAGCTTAGTTTTCTCTTTTTCGTGCTCTGGACCAAAACATGAAAAATATTATGAGTGTACTTTATGTCTTTGTCATGCTCGTTAAACCCTAAAGAACAAAGCATTGAGTTTATTGTTGTAAGCCCCATTTCTCGTAATCAAATGGAAAGTTTCTGAGTGATCTTGCCTTCCTTCACACTCATAAAACTCAGGCTATATGCTGCTTTTGAAGGAGAGTTGGGTAGGTGGTAATTTAACCTTTTTCGGACCTTCCTGACTAAGTACGAAAAAGGTGTGCCTTTTCTTCTTTGGAAGTTAAGAGAGTTCTTCTTTGGTATGTTTTATACTTTTTCGGCCTCAGGAGACTAAATTGTACGAAAAAGGACCCCCCCTGGAGTCTACTTTGGAGTTTTTAGACTCTCTAAACTATGAAAACACCGTCGAGCATGTACTAGTTCGGGCTCGTAAAATCCACGAATTAGTGTTTTATCCAGCATTCTTCTTTCTTTTCTTCGAGCTTGCCAGAAATGAAGATGGTCCCGAGTTTTCTTTCTTGGACTCGTTAAACCTTTACAAGAAAGAGGGGAAGGGAAGTTCATTCACATGTTTTTTACATCATGGAAGTAAGTCTTGTTTCCTTGAACAAAGCACCAGTTTTGAGTATATCAACAGTTGGGTCCTAGTATTTTGACCTTATCCTGATTTGGAGTTTTCTTACTCCTCCAGTTGGTTTCTTTTCCAATTATATGGGGAATATGTCAATGTCTCCTATATTGCATATTTGTTTCGTTGGTATTTTTGTGTCAAAAGCTGCCTAAGTCACTTTTGTGTTGTGCTCACTGTTCAAGGATTAAACCTTTGTTGGCATTCTGCAGTTGCCTTGACTTTTGTGTCGGCCATTCCCTGGTATCAGTTCATTACAGCATGTCTTCAGCGTTCCTTGTCGTGAAATTCAGTACCAATTCCAGATCCAATTAGTCTTTGACTTACCTCATGTTGGATGATGAAGGATGCCTTAATGCCTTCCTTCCAATGGACCTATTCCTATCGACTACAACACCTCTTGCTCTGGGAACGAGATTTAGAGTTTTATGATAGTACCTTGGGGATTGTTGTCATCAATGGCAATTTCCCTCGTTATTAGGTAGTGGGAATACCTTAATGTCTCCTACTCAATGGATTCTTCAAGTGCTCGACTTCAAGTCCTTGTAATCACACTTGTTAGAATGTACTAGGTACCTTGGGGACCATTTTTATTAATGGTGGTTTCCCTCGCGTTTGTTAACGGTTTTCATTATTGACCGGTAATCAAACGGTTTCCTCCATGTTTGACTTCAACTCATTTATTCGCATGGTTAGGATTCGTACCTTTGTTGGGCAGTTTGGATTGAAGACCTTGGGCCGACAGTAGCATCCTCATTTTGCTATTGCCCAAGTTGCGCAAGACCTTGTTACATTTTATATGACATTTTGCTGAGACATAGATCCACCTTTTATTTTTGTGGCTATGATCCATTGTCGAGTATGGATCCACCTTGTTCATTTGTGGCCATGACTCCTTTAGATTTGATATGGGGCCTTTTTGCATATTGAGCGACCATGATATTTTCATCAGTTATACATATGTTGGATCCACTTGTATCTTTATGGTGATGTTTTGTATATGGACTTGTATGTCCCAGAGATCAGTTTTTTCTGACATTTATCTCTCTTACAGGTACCTTCACTCGAGCCTTTCGATCTTGGATTCTCTTCTCTCTCCATACTCAGCTGTTTCCTTTATAATGTATTTCGGATATCATCTTCCCCTCTAACCTCACACATTAGGGGGCATATATTATAGCCCAAAATGACACATCTCTACCTATGACCACTTTCCCATGATTCCGTCGCATGTCAACACTTCCATGACAGCACTTCATGAAAGTCATTGAAAAAACACCTATCTTGGAGGACCCATATATTGAGTTTTGTAACTCTGTTTGACCTCATATCTACACCATTGGAAAGGTATTTTAGTTAGCTAAAACTTGTCAGAAGACACCAAAGTCTGAAAATGCCCAGAAATACCCTAAAAATGCATTTTTTTCCATTCGCGACTTTCATTAAGGCATACCCGCGAATGATACGCGAGTTGCTCTATATCATACTTGCGAATACAAAAAGTTGCTCATATTCACGACTTTATATGCTAGCAACCTGCGTATACTTTTTGTATCTGCGACTGTCCAGTTATGCAACCCACGAATTCCTTTTAAAAATATAAAAAACACGCCTTTTGAATTTCGGTTAGTTTGGGTAGTTATGCAACTGGCTTCTTCAGTTGTAACCACTTTGTTTTCACCCCTAACTCTTCCTTAACCATATAAATAGAGGTAGGGAGGTCCATGAGAGGAGACTTGAATTTTTTCACTGTTATGCTGGAGGATTTGGAGCTCTCTTTGCCCACACCTTTGCCCTGGTGGTCATCCCCTTGTGTTGCAGATCTTGGAGGCTGAGTTCTTTGGAGAAGAGAAGCAGCAGAACCAGATCAAGGTTTCGTGAGGTGTCGAACTTGAAGAGAAGGTATACTTGTACTTGTTTTCAAGATTAATAAAGATGTGATGTCCTTCTTCTTCCCAAATCATTGCTCAATGTGTGATTGAATCTCAGTTTATGATCATATGATGATGTTATTCAGATCATTGTTTCATGTTTATTTGATTATCATTGTTTTATATGTGGTCATAATGGTTTGAGGAAGGTATATTTCGTTTTGCAGGTCTCTTGGAGCAAGAGGAGCAAGAAGAGGATTGAAGAGAAAGCTTAGACCAGCCTTCAGTTAGTCAGGTGTGGACCTTTCTTATCTCTGAAACTTGCTTATATATGCTTGCTGAACATTGTGCATCTCTCTTTCAACCCCAGTATGTTGATGGCCTCTTAAACCCTAGCCATATGATGCTTTCCTTTACAACACAAACTTTGGAATGTTTGAAGGAATTTTAGTTGACATGGGAGGCCGGTGAGGTTGTTGACTAATGGGGTCATTCATTAATATGACCAAGTTTGGTAAATTAAGATGAGCCATGAATGGTAGGCTCAATCTAATGTTGGTTTAGGATGGATCGGTGATGGTGTCCGAATTTACAGGACCATGGTGTCCGTGTGTGATTGGGGGAATGAAAAGTTGACCACCCACTGTAGGGATTGGTGGAATGGTCATGGAAGCGAAAGGTACACTTCCCCCAGTCATGAAGGGTGGAATGGTAGGGATCATGGGAGCCGGTGTGGGGCCACTACTAATGTGTAGCATACCTACAACAGCATGTGAAGTGGTGGTTGGTCCATTAATGAGGATATTTGTGATTATGGGTGGTAGGGACATGGATCCTTCTCCAACTATCTCCAAAATGAGGGGAGTTCCCCCTAAGTCAAGATGAAAATCATGATGAAGAAATGGTGTCTTATGGTAGTAACTGGTGATGAATTTTGGACCCTGTTTTAAATCATCTTCCTATTGGTTCACATGTAGTCCCTCGGCCACCAAGACTACCAGAAAACAACACTTTGGATTTTTCCTCACAAGGGTGTATTTAGTCAATCGATGGGGGTCGTTTCCCATTTTTCTTAGCAATTCTGCTCATTGGACTACTTCTTTGGGGTTCTTTTGGTACTCCCCATGATGAGTTTTAGGGCAGATCCCAAGTACTTCCCATAGTTCTTGCGGATGAGACTTATGTCCCAAACTGAGTTTTTGTTCACTAAATTAGCTACTTTTATGGTTTCTCTTAGGGTCATGAACCAAGTTTGGTTGATTATTTGGTGTGATTGTGTGAAGTTGTGTATGAAATTGTTGCTTTTTTTTTTCAAATTTGCAATGGACACATAATAATGGACTGAAATTTAAAATAAATTCAAAACAACGTGCAAGACAAGGGTCTGAAAAAAGGTGAATGAATATGATGCTAGCAAAGCATTAGTGTGACTACCCCAAATTCATATCCTTCACATCAAAGAGGGAGTGTTGGGCTCTTAACAAAGTGGAAACAATTCCACCCGTACATCCACAGGTCAAACCCCAAGTGCCCGATGCTCAACTAGGAGGGCACGAATGTCATGAGACCTCGAACGACCTCCACTCCCTGTAGCTTCCAAGGTCACTTGTTTTTAATTGAAGTGAACAATAATAAAGTGGGTTCCTATTACTAAAATTACTCAACCCCCCTTCGTATCTTAGAAGAACCCAAAGGGTGATGACTGAGTAGAGGAGCAGGGGTTGAATAAGCATGTTAATTCACAACTTTTAATAATGAAAAATAGAATGTAAATTGCAGAAATTAGCATAGAAACAGATATATTGCGTGCAATAATCAAACAGTGGCTACTGGTCCATTCAGACAGGAAAAATATAGACAAGTGGGCTCAGAAACAGACAGGTCACTTTTAACTGCTGGACAACCGCAACTGGGTTGCTCAAATAGTCCAAACAAAGGCGATTGGGTCGCTTCTAACTGCAAAAATACGAGCAAATTTTCCATGGGGGGGAATTCATGTTTTATGGGGGTAAAATCGCGACCTGGGCCACGGGTTTCAGCCCAAAAGGAATGACTAGGTCACGAGTTTCAGCTAGAAAGGCGTGACGACGGTTGTAACAGGAAAAATATAAAAAAAAGGTTGGCAAAGGCCGATAAGGGAAGGAACTGGTGCCGTACAAAATCAGATCGACCGCCTGAGGGTCTGACCAATGACAGTTGAGACTCAAAATAAAATAGACACCTTCAAAACAAGAGGATCGAAAAGGATCGACCCAGTATGGTCGCCAAAATTGTAGTTGGGTTTTCACCCTAGCTACGTGCAAAAGCACCTCCCTTCCGTCTATGAGACAAAAGGGTAGAGTTCAATGGGAAAGAGCTAGTTGCAAGTAAAATATTAGTAACACAATAAACAATAAGAAAAAAAACTATCTAAACTAAATAAACAACACGAGACAAGTATATCTTGACAATGATGTCTTCTCAACGTACTCACGAAAAATAGAATAATGGTAGAAGGAATAAGTGAATCTTGTGATGGATATCTCCACACTATTTTATAGTTTTTTCTTATACTTTTCTCTCTTTTAAGGTTTTGGACCCTATTTAGGGCTTTAACCCCTTTTTTATGTTTTTTTAGCTCTTTCTTAGGTTTTTAGCCCCTTTGTGAGCTTTTTAGGCCTTTTTGATATTTTTGAGAGAGAATAAGGTTAAACCATAGTTGTGGAGGTCAAAAATGAGCTAAAGAATGTAGGGAAGATATGTATGTATGTGGTTTAGGCCATGTAGAGATAGTTGCAAATTGTTTTGCGTTAACACCTATTTTCCTCATTTTACATGGACAAATAAAATTTATATTTGTATTAAGGTGACTTGATCGTTTGCTTCCAAGGCCTCCCATTCCTTGATTTTAGGAATTTTGGTTGACTAGGAGTGCTAGGGGTGGTTTTAGCTCATTGTTTGGACTGTTGGAGCATTTAATTCCCACCTTAAGCCTCTGACTCGCCTTATATTTCACACCCACACATGGAAATGAGTCATGGTTTCTCCATCACACTTCAGCCACATCCACACCACCATTCATGACCATTTGGGCTGAGTTGGAGTGAGTTTGGCCCACCTAGGGGGGATTGAGGATAATTTGACCATTTTCCCATGTACACTCAGATGTGGCTTCGTAAGCCTTTCAAATTGAACCAGATGGAATATAAACATGTTCTAAACATATGCATAGGTTAGAGAGTCAAATAATATCCTTTTTTTGTTCACATGGTGTATGTAAAATTGTTCCTCTTTCATGCTTTTTTGTTGGTTTTTGCAAGTAATTCGATTTGTGAGTTTCTCTTAGGCTCCTAAATATTTTTGTAGATAAAAAATTATCATAGGATTTTGTGTGTGTCGATATAAATTTATCATCATTATAGAAAACATTAGGTGTTCATCAAATCAAGATCTGAACATGCATCATGGTGTCACACTTGCAAACTATGGATTCAAATCTGGTTGCTTCAACATTTCTTCTTCATACTTGAATTCAAAATATGAAATAGAGCTACAACTTCTAGCTGCTACTACAGCTAGCTAAATAATTCCGAGCTAGCTAAATAATTCTGTCAACATCAATCGTCATGAAAATGTTAATGGAAATGTCACTGCTCGTATCTTTTGGAATACCAAAGACAAATTAGAGTAAGAATATATCAATATTTTCCATGATCCCCTTGTTATGCATATTCTTCTTTAGTTTTTCAACAAGGTAAATCCAATACCCAAAGCTGAAATAAGTCACAATAATAATCACAATCATCAATCTTCTCAACCTGTCACTTTTGTTTTTCAATTCTAATTGGGCATCAACAACTGTTGGTCCTTCTCTGCTCAATATGGAACATGTCATCTCATCATCATGTCTTTTGATGAGATTTCATTCCATCCTGTTGTAGATGTAACAATTACATATCATCAAAAATTTGTATGCATCATCCTTGTACAATATTTGAAGTCTTCTTTTGGACCACTAAAAAATAAAAGATAAGCCTTCATACCAATTTTAATGTATTGCAATATGATCCTATAACCTGTTACTTCTTAGAGAGACGTTATATACCATTTGAGTCCATTATCCAATGATGAAATCATGGCATACTCAAAGTATTTGGAAAACTTCAAGTATGGCTTTCCATATGGCATCCACCTTCACCTTTTGTGCATTGATCTTCTTCATTCTTGAACATTGGATCATCTATATTTTCGGTCTTTTCCTCTTTCCTCTTAACATATTTCTCAAACAAGATTTGTTGACATGTCTCCTCTCTTTTCTCTTCTCTAGACTGACTATTTTCAATAGCTTGAACTTGTTCTTTCCTTCTCCATACTTTGTTGGTCCTTTGCTTGCAATCTCTTGCAATATTCCCATATGAGTGACAGTTGTAGCATTCAATGATGTTGTTCAACTTATTTCTACATTCCCTTGATATATGCTCATAATAGTGGAAATTGTAACTTTGAATATAAGCATTTATATCTCTAGTTCTAGAATGAGTAGATTTACCCCAAGATTTGCAATCAATAGCCCTATGCCCAAATTTATTGCAAAAATAAGAATAAGCATAGAATTCCTTTTCATGCCTAACTTCTAAGAACAAATGGTCTTCTTCTTGGTCGATCAAGTTGACTGGATCTTCTTTATTATGGAGAAGCCTCCCTGTCTTGCTGAGTTTGAGTATCTTCTTTCTCACTTTCTTAACCATGCTTAAGACTCTTCAAAATGTCTTCATTGACCCAATCACATAGAAACATTGACAACAAATTTGAGGCTTCTTGAGTGGGCCTAATGTGAAGAGCATGTGTTTCCTCCATTGTGATCATAAGTTGGAATCTAGTGGGGGTTAGGGCATGCACACTTCCGTAGATAAAGGAATCCTTATCTATCCATTTTACAATCCTTTTAACCCAGAATCTACTTCATCTAACATAGAAAACTCTTCCTTTGTAATAAGGGTCTTGAATGTTGTCATAAGACAATAGCCCCAAACCTTCTCCAAGATTCCCAATTTCTTAAATTCACTTGTGGAATAAAATTGAAGATAAAGGTGATCAACAACTTCTCAAGTACATGAAGAATCCTAAATATATGGAAGTCAATTTAAGAAACCAAAAGAGTAAATTTTGAGCATCAACTCCAATTAATATTGATGATGTAGTGATAAGCATATCTAAAATATTTAGCATTTGTTTGCACAGTTTCAGGCATTAAGAAAACATAGTTCCGGGCATTAAGGCAACATACTATGTTTTAAATGCCATTAAATTCTCATTGTTAGTTTTGATTTGTCACATTAAGAATTGAGAGGAAAGTTATGCTTTTGAATCTTAGTCAGAAATTGTGATTTGTTTCATAAATATGCAAAGATTTTTGTTGCATATTTAAATTAATTATTAGTTTAACTTTAACTTTAATTATAATTATTAGATTAAGTTATTAAATTAACTTCAATCTTGATATAACTATTAAATTAAATTTAGATGAAAGTGATAATAAAAACTATTAGAGAAACATTTAGCTGCACTTCAATAACTACATCTTTTAGCCTGTGAATTTGACCTTCATTGTAGTGAAACTATGCCCAGTGCAATAAACTTTCTTTTTACTTAGCATCATGAGAAAAATTAGTTAGGTAATGTCCTCCAAGGTGATAGGATGAATGAAATCTATAAATATGAATAAGAAAAGACCAAGATGATCAAAAAAATTTGATAATCAAAATTGCTAATAAAAAAGTTTCAATTAAACTATATATTAATAATTTATGCTTGATCAATGTATTATAAACATATTATCTTATTAATATAATTGTTGCTAAAAAAAAAAAAAATTGTTAAAAAATTTGATAATTTTTATTTAAAAAGAGAAATGTATAAAGCGCACTTCACCACTTTATTATTTATGGTTATCCACATATTTTTAACCGTAATAAAAGTGAGATGGATGCAGATAAATATGGAATAACTAGCTCAAATATGAGCCAATACAAACAACGATTAGTCAGATATTTATCCCCACCTGAAGACCAAGCTCGGCACCTTTTCCCATGGCTAGGGTTTGTTCTGGCAGCCATGAAAGCTCCTCTAGGTGCTTGCTTGCAAATATGTTTTCTATGAAGACACAGAGCCTCTAAACCATGTTCCTGCATGGCCCAATGGCTATCGCTAAAGGGTTGATTTTTTTTTGTATCAATACCTTCAGCCAACATGGTCCCTGGAAGTGAGCGAGCGTACCCTAGCAGGATGAAAGCACACGGTCCTCGTCAATTTCGGAGGCTGGAGGGTGCTCAGACACTGGCCACCTCTTTTCCTTTGAAATTAATCCCAACTGTGTATTGAAATTTTTTACAATGGCCCTTGTCTTTTCCGAGCCTAGCATATTCTCCAAATTAACAATGCGTTTGATCCCAAAAAGGAGTGCACTCCAGTGCACCATTTAACATTACTGTGTATTGTAAACGAGTGTAGATCCAAATCCTAGGTTTTATCAAGCGCCCACAGAGATCAAATATCTCGAGTTTAAAACCTCCTTGAGTGCAATACCTAAGAAGAGGTTTGCACCTAGGGAGATTTGATGCCACTCGAGGCTTGATAGAGCCTAGGATTTGGATCTACGCTAGTATATAATCATATACATCACATTTCAATCAATTAGATCATGATAAACAACTAATTGTGCCTAGAGACGCTCTACAACCCAGTATGGGGGAGATATTGTAACATTACATAACGTTATGTAACGTTACAAAATAATAAAAAATAAAAATTTAATTATCTGCTAAAATAAATGTAGGCCAAAAAACGAGCTAATATGAGGGAGATCTTGTAAGGTTTGTTGAGTAAATTTTGTTACTAACAAAATAATAATAATAATAAAAGGTAATTATGAGTCAAAATAAATGTCAGTAAAAAAAACAACCTAAAATGAGGGAGCTCTTGTAACTTTTGTTACTTACAAAATAATAAAAATAAAAATTTTAATTATTGCCCAAAATAAATGATGGGGAGAAAAACAATCTAATATGGGGGAGATGTTGTAATGTTCTGTTGAGGCTTCGAAATTTTTAGGCAACAACAGCAAGGGATTCTCCCTAGTCAATGTTCCCAACTATCCCGTGACTGTTTGGTGTAGGGAATCCGTCTGGTTTGTGGTCCGGCTACCGTAGGTCAAGTAACAAAAACAAAAGAGTTTTATTGGTTGCGGCCTGGTCCACCACGTATATTTTTGTATTTTTACTTTAAGTATGATACGCAAGTGCCTATTTAAGATGCAGATTGATGAAGGATGCGAGGAGTGGTCACAATGTGATGCGCAGGTTCTTACCTCTCATCTTAGACTCTCTCGCATCTAAATCACACACAATTGAAAAAAAACAATATTAACTAAGTTGTCCCTAGGGAGCAAGATTATCAATTCATGAGTAATGTAATACTGCTAATATGTTAAGATAAATCACATATAGCTGTTCTTAGAATCAAAGAACATAAACATGAATAAATATATGCACAACAAGATAGCTCGTCATCTATTAAAACATTCATTACTCATAATGGAAATTATCACAGAATAAACCAGAGAACATTCATATAAGAACATAGGTTCAGAAAGTTAGAATGATCTCACAGTTAATGAAACACAGCTGAAAACAAAATAGTTCCCCTTCAACATTGTTCATTTTCAACACATTTGAACATTCCACACAACACTTTCTCCAATAGGCAACATTGTAATTTTATTATTGTAAAATGAAATAGTTCCTCTTACAACAAGTAGTTCACAAATCTCTCTGGGAAAAAGCCCCCTCCTCACTCTTTCCTTTTTGTATTTATACAAGAACCAACTCAAAACCTTTCGGTGTCCCCACGACTGTTTCGATCTCCAGTCTTGTCATTTAGTCAATGCTCATGATTCAATGTTACGTTTAAAATAAATATTTTTATAAAAAATGGGCATACCTAGGTAATTGATGGAATTCCCAAGCCTGATCCTTTGCTCTCTAATGATTATGATCTACCATTCCTCAGTCCCTCTTTAGACTATTATAATTTTCTTCCACAAGCAACGACTCTACTGCCTTATGCTTTAACATGCTTTGTCCTCCAACTGCACCTTCTTCGCTGCAATAATCTTCGAAGGGATCTGAGAAAAATTGCCATGTCTGTCTGCGATCA
The DNA here is from genome assembly GCA_001517045.1 of Pseudotsuga menziesii. Taxonomy (NCBI): domain Eukaryota; kingdom Viridiplantae; phylum Streptophyta; class Pinopsida; order Pinales; family Pinaceae; genus Pseudotsuga; species Pseudotsuga menziesii. Next base: position 378,335 of record LPNX011110556.1, on the reverse strand, counting down.
AACGAGAATTCATCATTTATTCCGAATATCTTTAATAAACATAAACCATAATATTAATAAAATGAGTACTAAAGAAGAGAAAACTGGAGCTAGGTTCTTATGTGCAAACTCAACCTAAACAAGGCACACAGGTCTCTTATGAAACAAAAATGATCTCATAACAATTGGTGGGAAAACAGTTAAGAAACAGGCATATAAAAACCCCCATCGCCATATCGGAACACTTGACATCAGTTCATTAGCGGGATACATAGCCGCAACGGTGGGTATCCTATAATCTAGGGGTTCCAGCACACAGACCAAAAATGGTGCGATAAAATGTCAAGGATCAGATCTTCTGCAGGCATCAGATAGTTAGTGAGCTACACATCTGCAACAGTGGAAGTTAAAAGGTCAAGAAAACCCGCATACTAGTCAACAATGGAGAAATAAAGAACAGGACATCGACGAAAAGGACAAATAGTTCGATGGGCAGTTAGTCTATTTTGGGGCCACAGCAGCAGAACTGAATCAGCTTGCGGCCTCTGACCAAAGTCATAACTTTTTCCAAAAAAATAAAAAAAACGAGGTCTATTTTCCAACAATAAAATGCAGGCTGACCTCTAAAAAATGGAAAATGACAATCCCATTTTAAACCTCAATGATAAAACATCGTAAAACCTGCTAAGCCTTACATTCCAAAGCATGCACAGACCCAAAAAAAATCCCAAATAGCAAGAAAACTTGGCTTCAAACAATCCAAACATGTAGCAGAGTGGAGTGAACAAAATTAACAAGGAGGGTCTAAAATTTCAGAAATTTGGGAAAAGTTGTGGCTGCAATAATTGGCGGCTCACTGGTGAACCCAGATCTTTGAATAAACTCCTCCTTAAGCAACAAACTGTTTAACAATGAAACCGACATGCTGAATTCTTCTAGATGTCTGGATTCCCATAATGTCACATATATTTACTTGTAATCATTGATGATAGTCCAATTTTTTAGGGAATGGAAACCAAAATATCGAGGTCAGGATAACTCTTTTGAGGCTTAAGGAGGTAGATTTAATTTTAAATTTGTCTTTGGGTAGCTTCCAGCTTAGACACTATAGGATTGTAACACATGGTAAACATAAATATTCGTTTGTTCCCCATTCCCATGCCACTTGGATTTTTTCGTTTGTGGACTTTATGTCCTTTTGAGTCCTCCTGATGCCTTTTCTTTTGAATTTTATTCAGGCTCTTCTATCCATGGTGCCCTTTTGTGTGAGAGATGCATTTAATTTTCAGCTCACAGATGGAGAAGAACTTTTGGCAATCTGTACTCATATAATTCACTAGTTTGTTTCGATGAATATTGCTTTCTTAGGAGTTTTGACTATTATTAGCCTTTTAGCTTTCCATTTTTGGCATGGGATCATTTAGATATAATATATTGTTTACCCTACTCCGATTTCCATGGGTATTTTGTTGTCACCCCCTAGGACGTTTTGGATATGAAATGGATGGAGCCTCAAAATAGTATTCCAGACCTTTCGATTCTGAGTTATTTCAGGGATTACGCCGGACCTCAATGTGTTCATAGACACTTAGGAAAACTACTTACTAGAAGAAATTTCATCAGATTCAAACAATAAGACATAGTATAATGCCCAAATAATCTCAGTTTATCAAGGGTTCTGATGCTCTTAGTGCAACCCAAAGTTTGATTCCTTTATTGGAATCAGAAGAAAACTACACTAAACAAATAGGAAAAGAGCAAATCAAAGTGGAAAAACAAGTCAATTATTTGTGTACAAAACAGAAAAAATAAAACAAAATCAAGAAAAATAAGGTTTAAGAACTAAACCATTTACTGGTAAGTTCTCTTCCCATCCCTGTAAATCCTGCAACTTATAGGTTGAGGAGCCAAGATTTGCTGGAATCTGGAAAGGGCCTACCCATAACTGTTGAAATTTCGTATGTTTTCTCTTCTCATCATGAGGGTGATCCCACTTAAGAACCAAATCTCCCACTTCAAATTCTTTTGTCCCAGCTTTGTGCTTATCAAACCACCTCTTCACTACCTCATGTTGTTGTTTAAAACATTCTCTAGCCTTGGATCTAGATTCCTCTACCTTCAAAAGATTATGCATCCTCATCTGCAAGACTTCATTATCTGATCCTCTTGATTATTGAGCTATTATGGAAGAGGGTAGCATGATATTGGGGGGTAGAATGACCTCCTTTCCATAAACAAGGGTATATGGGGACACACCTAACGAAGTCTTGGGGGTGACCCTATCAGCCCAAAGAGAATTTGGTAATGATGAATGCCAACTTCTCTGGTTTTCTATCACAGTCTTTTTTAAGATTCTAATCAGATTCTTGTTCGAAGATTCAGCCAAACCATTTCCTTGTGGATAATAATTTGCAGAGTAATGCAGCTTAATTCCTTTTTCATGAGCAAATGCAGTTAATCTAATAGAGGAAAAATAAGTAGCATTATCGAAAACTAGAGAAATTGGAACTCCAAACCTGGTCATAATATGATCTTGCAAGAAGTCCATGACCGCATCTTCATTCACTTTACGCAATGGAATGGTTTCGACCCAACGAGTGAAGTAATCATTTGCCATCAGAATATAATTTTGTTGCAAGGAAGAATTTGGATTTATCTCTCCAATAATATCCATCCCCCACTACTCAAAAGGTTCTGTTATCATCACAGGCTATAATGGTCCTGCTGCTTTAACTTGTCTTCCACCACACCTTTGACAGATGTCGCACTTTCTGACATGGGCATGTGCATCTTTGAACAGTGTGGGCCAATAGTATCCTGCTCTGAGAATTTTATGGGTTGTTGTATCTCCGGAGAAATGTCCTCCAGCGGGCCCATCATGTAAGTATATTATGACCTTCTTCACATCTTCTTTCTCTAAGCATCTAAGAAGAACTCCATCATAATTCTTTCTGAATAATATTCCTTCAACAATCTGATATGAGGCTGATTTAAGATGCAGTGCTCTTCTTTGCTTAGAATTCCAATGTTCCAGTAATAATCCTGCCCGAAGGTAATGCACAAGGTCTCGATACCAGGATTCCAGAGGTGTGAAAATGGGACATACATCCATCAAATGTAACTCAGCTTCATTTTCCCAGTTATTTTCTTCATTGTATTTACTTTCAGTCATTAGTTTGCACAATCCCTGCCCTTTAACTATGGAGGATGGCTTGAATTTGAGGTCATACTCCTATACATATGTTACCTAGTTACCTCTTCTTTCTCCTAACTCCTTTTGTACGAAAAGAGACCTCACAGCTGGGTGTGGAACTATTACCTTTGTGCGGTTCTTAAGTATATATGGTCTGAATTGTTTTACTGCTTTGAACACTGCGTAAGCTTGTTTATCCACATCTGGGTAATTCAATCCAGTCCCTTGCAGACCAGTGCTCATAAATGATATGGGGAACTCATCTCCCCCATATTCCTTCTGGGTAAGCACCGCTGCTAGTGAATCGTCAGATACGAAAATGTACAAAATAAAATCTTTCTCAAAATCTAGACTTTTGAGGGAGAGTGCGTGCGCAACAACTGTCTTTATCTTACTAAATGCATTCTTCTCTACATCATTCCACTTGAATTGTACACTTTGCTTTACCATTTGCTGCAAAGGTTTAACAATTTGAGCGAAATCTGGCACAAACCTTTGCACGAAATTTATTTTCCCCTTAAATGATTGCATGCCCTTTTTATTATGGGGTAAGGGAATCTATTCGATAGCTTTGATCCTCTCTGGGTCTATGGAGATCCCATTCTTAGAAAGCACATGACCCAGTAGCTTACCTTCAGTAACTACAAACATGCACTTCTTGGGGTTTAACGAGATACCATATTTTCGGCAGCGTTCAAAAATATGTTTTAGATGGAGTGCATGTTCTTCCCTTTTCTTTGAGAATATTGTGATGTCATCGAGGTATACTACAACATTGCGGCCAATCAGACCATGGAAAGCTATGTCCATAGCCCTCTGGAAAGTATCTCCAACGTTTATGAGTCCAAAGGGAATCCTTCTATAAGCAAAAGTCCCCCATCTGGTTCTGAATGTAGTTTTAAGTGTGTCTTATTCAGCTACTAACACTTGATTGTAGCTAGAGAATCCATCTAATAAAGAAAATAATTCAGAACCTAAAACTATTTGCAATATCTGTTCCATGGGTGGGATAGGATAATTGTCTTTATCCAAAGCGCGATTTAGGTTTCTGAAATCCACACATAGTCTAATTTCTCCAGATTTCTTTCTTACTAGGACCATATTTGAAACCCATTCTGAGTGTCTAACTTTGAAAATAATTTTAGCATCCAACAGCTTCTTTACTTCATTCTGAATCAAAGGCTCCAATTTTGGATGCATTTTCCCTAAAGGCTGTTGATAAGGTTTGACTCCAGATCTGATGGGGATAACATGCTGAATAATATTGGTGTCATACGTCTTCGGATCTTCATACGCCCAGGCAAAAACATCTTTGTATTGTTTGAACAAACTAACGAACTTATTCCTTTCACCCGGAGAGCAACACTTTCCCAAATTCACATACTTAGGCTCAACTTCATTCCCTAAATTAATCAACTCGAACTGTAGAGACAAGATATGATTCTTCACATTGACTGGCCTTCTGAATTTCTCGTTTAGATCAAAAATTCGCTCTAAAGTCCCGAATCCTTTAGGAATAAAATTGTCGAATTTTAGCTCGGCCTGATGTTCTTCATCATTAATAATTTCCCCTTTGAAGGTCTCGCCATTTGTTTAGCATTCTAGAATCTTCCTATCATCATTAAAAACCCATAAATTGGTAATCATATCCAGAACCAAAGGCCTGAAAATCAATTCAATAGAACACCGGTTATTAGAGGGCACAAGCCTTGCAGCTGAGGTGGCCAATAAATCAGCTGCTCCATTCTTAAGTCTCGGAATCGATACAATATTAAATGCATGAAAATATTTAAGCAAATCCCATACTTCATTTTTATAAGCTTTTAAATGAGGGGAAATGCAATGTATTTGATTTCGAATCTGTTTTATTATTATTTCAGAATCCCCATAGACTTTCAGATTTTCCGCCTTTAACTCAATTGCTTTTCTTAGTCCTTGAACTAGTGCTTCATATTCGATTGTGTTATTGGTGCATTCAAACTCTAACCTATATGAAATAAAATGTTTATTCTTCTTAGGATCATTCAGGACACAGCTGGCTCCTGACCCTTCCAAAGTTTTAGACCCATCAAAGAAAAGCATCCAAAAATATCCTATCACTACTGTGAGTGAATCAACATCTACATTTACAGCTAAATCTACTTTTTTACAATCAATTTCATCATCCTGTGAAAACTGAAGGAGATTAGGATGAGCATCTGATGTATCGTTCGCTTCTTCCGCTTGATAGTTTCCCGGTTCTAGCTCAATAAAGTAATTTCCCAAAACAGAATTCACTGGTTCATTTTTACCTTTGAACTGGGTAACATTGTGTTTCATGTGGGGTCCTCTTAAAACTTTAATTTGATTGGGGTTTCCTTTATAAGGTAGCCATAGATGTGACCAGTCCGAGGAAAAATATCCACTTAGCTTTGCCGACCAATCTCTACTCAAAACAAGTCCATAAGCTTCAAGTATGTCAGCTACCACAATGTCAATGAATTGACATACCTTATCATTTCAAGATAAGCGAATGAGAACATCCTCCATTTCCCCAATTACCTTCACATTCATTCTATCCAACTGAATGACCCTCCAGGTAGATGGTTTAGGTTGTCCATTTATCCTTTTGCAGACCGACAACGGCATAACATTGACTGATGCCCCCGAGTCTACTAAACAGTTGTGCACGTTGTGGTTGAAAATTTCAAAAGTAAGGAGAAAAGGTGGAGTCTTGTATTTAGGCTTACCTCCCACACTTGCTTCACCAATTTCTTCTTCTTGGGGCTGATTGTCAGTGGGAAGCTTCTCCTCTGATATTTCAAGTGCTTTCAATAACTTTTCTTTCTGCTACGGCACATTGCACATCTCAAATAATGAGATGTTTGCCCTTACCTTTTTGATATCCTCCACAATGTCATAATCCATCTTATGTTTTGTGAGATTCATTTTAACATTATTTATCTTTTCTTCAATGGGCTTAGTAGTCATGTTGGTCTATTAGGATTTTGACTGGTGATGGTGAATTCTAGAATTTTATTAGCTGCAGTGTTTTTTTGAAATTTGTTAACATTCTTTTGAAGATTCTTAATCTTTGGGAGCATAAGACTATTTTCTTTAATCAACCCTTGGATTCTCATCTTTACATTTGTTTCCAATATATCTTCATATCTTAGATTATTTTCTTCCTCGGTATCAAACAACGATACATAGTCCCTTAAAACCATGGCCTCATCCTCTTGTTTTTTTGTTGATTTATTGTTGTCTTTTCCTTCTTCATCATTATCCTTGGTTAATTTGGAATCCAACAGTTGATTCATTACCAATGTCATTGAATTTATCCATTGAGGACAATTCTTTTCATAGTGAGGTTGTTGGTGAAAAGTGCAAAAGTTATCCATCCCCACCTCCGTTAAGTTCATAGATGCAGGGCTGTGCGGAGGGGGTTGGGATTGATTGTTATCTTCCCTTTTCTTGTAATAGGGCTTATAAAACTTCTGGGCTTCCTTTTCCTTTTCCAAGTCTATTATTCTGTTAGAGAGCTTCTGCATCATCTTGTCCATTCCTTCGAAATCTGGTGATTGCTCCTCTTTAGGCTTAGTAAATAACAAAGCTTTCCTCCCAACATTTTTTTCTCCTAACTGCTCAAGGTAATCTTCGATGCTTTCTTTTTCAGCCTCTACTCTCTCCTCTTCTTCATAAGTCTCTGCTAGCGTAGGTTTGGATTTCATTTTGGAAAACATGGCTAAATCAGGCCCTAGAGCTGAAGTATAATACTTAATCAGAACTTTATCCGAGGGTTTGTCAGCTTCAGAAAAATTCTTAAGATAGGCTGCAAATATTTAGGTAAAACTATGCACCTTCTCTTTTCTTTCTTTATTTAAGGCACACAGTCCTTTCATGAGAGCCACATGAGTTTTTTGGGTTGCATACTTACTTCTGAAAATCCTTTCGAAGGTATCCTAGTCTGGGATATAGTTTGCAGGAAAACCAAAATACCATGATGCTGCTGCTCCTTTCAGGGTATGCGGAAAAAGTATACAAACTACATCCTCATGTTCCCCAGCCCTCAATCCTTCTATTTCCAAATAGAAACTTTGTAAATGGTCATCTACTAACATCTTCTTGTTTGGATCAAACTTGGGCAACATCTTTTCAAAATCTTGAGGTAGGTCATGCAATGGAGGAGTTAAGTTCAAGGGTGATTTGTCTTTCCAAGCCGGTGGCAGATTTGGTGGGTTAAGTGGCTGGTTAGCATTAACCCCTGCCATGAGTCTAGGTGGAGAGTGAGGAGGTGAAGGAACAGGAGTATGCACAAGAGAACAGTAAGGTGTGTGTGGGCCTACTTGATTCAAAGGCTGAACAACTTCCTGTAAAGCTACTTCTACTAACTCTTCCAAATCTCCAACCAACACTAAATATTCCAAGATGGGATGATCTTTCTTCTTGTATTCTCTTCAGGGTAAATCAAGGATAATGGGTAATCCTCCAATACTCTTTACATAGGCCCGTGTGTGTCTTCTTAGATCATTGACTAATTGGTTGTCCACATCAAACAAATGTTCTTTATTCTCTTCAGTATTTGGATTAGGAAATACACTGCTTTCAAAACTATCACTGGTGGAGTAATTTCAAGGAAATGGATTTCCCCAGCCAACCATGCACTGGTGGCACTCCTTCTAGCACCATAAACTGTTGAGGCCTGGAAATTCGCAGGCAACAATAGCAAGGGATTCTCCCTAGTCAATGTTCCCAACTAGCCCGTGACTGTTTGGTGTAGGGAATCCGTCTGGTTTGTGGTCCGACTACCGTAGGTCAAGTAACAAAAACAAAAGGGTTTTACAAGTTGCGGCTCGGTCCACCGTGTATATTTTTGTATTTTGACTTTAAGTATGATATGCAAGTGCCTGTCTAAGATGCGGATTGATGAAGGATGCGAGGAGTGGTCACAATGTGATACGCAAGTTCTTACCTCTCGTCTTAGACTCTCTCACATCTAAATCACACACAACTGAAAAAAAAATATTAACTAAGCTGTCCCTAGGGAGCAAGATTATCAGTTCATGAGTAATGTAATACTGCTAATATGTTAAGATAAATCACAGATAGTTGTTCTTAGAATCAAAACACATAAACATGAATAAAGATATGCACAACAAGATAACTTGTCATATGTTAAAACATTCATTACTCATACTGGAAATTATCATAGAATAAACCAGAGAACATTTATATAAGAACATAGGTTCAGAAAGTTAGAATGATCTCACAGTTAATGAAACACAGCTGAAAAGAATGATCTCACAGTTAATGAAACACAGCTGAAAACGAAATAGTTCCCCTTCAACATTGTTCATTTCAACACATTTGAACATTCCACACAACACTTTCTCCAACACGCAAAATTGTAATTTTATTATTGCAAAACGAAATAGTTCACAAATCTCTCCGAAAAAATCCCCCTCCTCACTCTTTCATTTCTGTATTTATTCAAGAACCAGCTCAAAACCTTTCAGTGTCCCCACGACCGTTTCGATCTCTAATCTTGTCATTTAGCCAATGCTCATGATTCAATGTTACGTTTCAAATAAATATTTTTATAAAAAACGGGCATAGCTAGATAGCTGATGGAATGACCAATCCTGAGCCTTTGCTCTCTAATGATTACGCTCTACCATTCCTCGGTCCCTCTTTAGACTCTGATAATTTTCTTCCTCGAGCAACGACTCTGCCGCCTTATGCTTTAACATGCATTGTCCTCCAACTGCACCTTGTTCACAACAATAATCTTCGAAGGGATCTGAGAAAAATTGCCATGTCTGTCTGTGATCAAATGAGAATTCATCATTTATTCCGACTATCTTTAATAAACATAAACCATAATATTAATAAAATGAGTACTAATGAGAGAAAACCGGAGCTAGATTCTTATTTGCAAATTCAACCTAAACAAGGCACATAGGTCTCTTATGAAACAAAAATGATCTCATAACAATTGGCAGGAGAACAATTAAGAAACGAGCATATAAAAACCCCCATCGGTGGATCGGAACACTTGACATCGGTTCATTAGCGGGCTACGCAGCCACAACGGCAGGTATCCTACAATCTAGGGGTTCTAGCACACAGACCAAAAATGGCATGATAAAACGTCGAGGATTGGATCCTCTGCAGGCATCAAATAGTTAGTGAGCTACACAACCGCAACGACAGAAGTTAAAAGGTCAAGAAAAGCCGTAGACTAGTGAACATCGAAGAAACAAAGAACATGACATCGACAAAAAGAACAAATAGTTCGACGGGAAATTAGTCTATTCTGGGGCCGCAACGGCGGAACTCAATCAACCTGCAGCCTCTGACCAAAGTCATAACTTTGTCCAAAAAAAATAAAAAAGCGAGGTCTATTTTCCAACAATAAAATGCGGGCTAACCTCTGAAAAATGGAAAATGACAATCCCATTTTAAACCTCAATGATAAAACATCGTAAAACCTGCTGAGCCTTATAGTGCAAAGCATACACCGACCCAAATGAAATCCCAAATAGCAGGAAAACTTGGCTTCAAACAATCCAAATATGTAGTAGAGTGGAGCGGACAAAATTAACAAGGAGGGTCCAAAATTTCAGAAATTTGGGAAAAGTTGTGGCTGCAACATGTTCCTACCTAACAAAACAATAAAAAAGTAAAAATTTAATTATCCGCAAAAAAAAGTGGATCAGAAAAAAACACAATATGGGGCAGATGTTGTAATGTTCCTACCTAACAAAAAAAAAAAAAAAATCGAATTATCCACAAAAAATGTTGGCCTTGCACATGGTTTTAAAACCATGTGCAAGGCCTCCTAACAACCCATAGTTTTAGGAGGGCCTTGCATATGGTTTTAAAACCATGTATGGGGTGGTGTTGTAATGTTCTTTCTTAACAAAATAAAAAATAATAAAAAATATTATATGTCGGCCATAAATAATATTAAATATTAATAATAAAAATGCTATATGTGGACCTTAAATAAAAATATGTGTCTTTCGGTTTGAATCAAATCAATGGCTATATATAGGATACACCAAAGTTGATAGCTCATTGAGTGAAATAGCTAAAAAGAGGTTTTCACCTCGAGAGATTGATCCATCTCGATGCTTGATAGAGCCTAGGATTTGGATCTACGTTGGTCTAGTGCGCATATCGAAAACCATCCATATGCCATAATCCATGTCAAACTAGATGCAGACAAAACAAACATTTCTCATGTACTTAATAAAAATCAATTCAGTACAGAATTTCAGGTATTTAACCACACTTAAAGAAATATAAAATCCTCATATGTGTAAGTACTTGTGAGTCGTAAGAGCCAAAATAGGTCCACAACACATACATCCATAAACATAGGTAAAAGTATATACATATATCTATAAACATATGCAAATTATATTTGATAATATGTCCATCTTCATATATCCTCACACATCAAAATGTCTAGAAGTTCCATGCCTACATATGGATAACAAAAATCATGCAAGAGGGTATTACATACTTCCCTTCTTTTTGAATAAAACTTCGACCCAAAGTTTTTTAAGTGAAAAAATAGGTATTCTAGGCGCATGGATTTTGCATCTTGCCAAGTTGTAGAACTAGTACTATAAAGGTCCCATTGGACCTTTACCTGCTCCACTAGTTAGCACCTAAGCTACCATGTGCAACTATCCAATATACATATTAGATCTACCATAAAACCCCCTCGGTCTGTTACCTGCAACATATTTAGTTGTTTCCAATCCAAAATATGAGATGCATCAACAACATAGTGTCTCAAACCATATACATGAAAAAAGAGTGAGATAAACTCTAGACCATTTGCACCATTTTTTTGGCGAAATGTTTGACCAAAATACAGCCAGAATTGTTGAAATTGCAGTATGTTGAAATTGCATAGTTTAGGTGCCGAGGGGTTATCGAAGGCGTTGAATCCATTTTTGCAACCAAAATTGCAATTTCAGCAACCAAAATAGCAATTTCAACGAAAATTCCCTCACCGAATTTCGACAAATTTCGCCAACGAAGATGCAAATGGTCTAAAGTTTAGCTCACTCCCATGAAAAGCATTATACATACGATGTAGTACTTGTGGCAGAGAAAGATGATATGATACATGTTCAGTCTTCTCCAAAATCTCAAATGGCCCTACAAATCGAGGATATAGTCTAGATCCCCTCCCAAATTCTATAGAAGTTTTATTAGGTCTAACTTGTAGAAAAACATGATCTCCTTCCTTATAATTACGAACCAGTCTATGAGCATCCACACAAATCTTGTGGCGTTCCATAGCTTTCTTCAATCATTTCCTAATTAAAGCTACTTGTTCTACAATTCCTAAATAATTTCAGGTCCCACTAAAATTCGGCCTTCAAGTTTGTCCCAATTATCCAACTATCTTGGAACTATCCAACGGTTAACAATAACAGACCCAAAAAATGGATATGTCGAGACTAATCAACAACAAATTCAGCGACTTCAACTGTTAATTCACTATGGCAAGACTAATCAATGGGTAAATAAGCATTAACGGGTCAAGATATTCAGATCATCTTCTTGTTCTGATTTCTTGACATGGGATTATTGCAGGATTTGCAAAATAGAATAATTGCACATGATCATATATAACGCAATTAGAACATCTTTATAGTTAAGCCCCTTGAAAGTAAAAAAAAAAAAATCCATAAGGAAGTAATGGTGATATATTTTATCATCCAATATGTTAATATTATATTGCGTCCTCGAGAGTAATATGTAATCTCATAACATTCAACTTGGTTTTACTTTCCATTAAATGGGTTTTAATATTTCAATTTGATAATGATCAACTTTAGGTTTTCAAATTTGTTTCATTTTTAATTATAAAAAAAATATATTTACATATCATGTTAATTGTTATCATTATTTCTTGGTTGGTGTTTTGGTAGAGGAGGATCTAATAAATTGTGAACACATGAGAGGAGTTGTGTTTGGATGGTGTGTATATATTAACATGAAACAATGTTATTGTTGTTATATGTCGATGATGCAAGAACTAATATCCTCATAAATGGAGTAAAATTTTAATGTCAATGGTGTGTGCATAGCATGTAAGAACACATATGATCAAGAAATTGGATTTCCGATTATTTCGTTACAACCTCTACAACTTCACAACAACATGAATCAATAAAATATCATTCTATCAATTTATTATCATTCTATCAATGTTGTTGATTGGGGAGTCAATGCTTTTAATCATCTATCTAGGATTAGAAGAAATTTGTCTAGTGATTTAGTAATGTAACACAACTAGAAAACCCTTCTTTTTATACCATGTGTACTTCCCTGCTTTCCCACATGTTGTCTAAGCATAAAATTATTTATCATTCTAATATATGGATAATTAGAGGCTTAAGGGATAATATCAAAAATGAAATTCAAAGTAAGATAGCATCTCTAAGCATCGTGAAATCCTTCCCCTTCCATCAACCAATACAAATAACATACAAATATAAGGAATAAGTAAGTCCATGCCTTGAGAATGATAAAGATTCAATGAATAGGAAGCATCTTCAAAGGGAAAACTTATTTTACAACATATCAAATGCACAAGACAAGTTTCCTAATCAAATGACTTTCCTTTATTATAAATAAGAGATAAAATAGAATCAGATGTCCTACACTGTAGGTTGACCAACTATAACTAATGCACTAATAATGGATGAGCATTAATTCCTTAACATAGGCCCCATCTTTAAAGAATATTTTCCCTAAAATCTTGTAATGAGGGTTCTTCATCATGAATTGCTCATTTTGCTATGTAGGTTATTCATAGTTATACATATTCTTCAACTTGATTTGATACTCCATAATCGTTCTATTTCGAAGAGAAAGAGAACATCAATCTATAGATTTTCCTGACTCAATAATCATTTTTTCTTCTTCATCTAATTCTAGAAGCTTGATTATACTCACATTCCAAAACACTCTTTTAGAAAGCAACATAGAAAACCTTATGAAATCATGAATAAGGTGAATTTAACTCATAAGCCACTTCTCTAATCTTGAAAACAACCTTGTAGGGTCCAAAATTTTGGATCTAATCTCTTTGTATTCTTATGTTTAAGAGTAGATTTCCTATATCATTGGAGTCTTAGATATATAGAGTTCCCCACCTCAAATTGTCTTTTACTTCGATGCTTATCTGCTCACTACTTCATCATGTTATAGGCTATTCAAAGGTTTTATTTAATTATTAGCAAAGTTTCTTCAATCTTCTCTATATGTGAATCTATTAATTGTACTTTGGAAAAGGACGACATGAAACTAGGAGTTATATATCCATAAAGAGCTTCAAATGGTGACATCTTAGTGGCTATGTGATAGATTGTATTATACCACCATTCTACTAGAGGAAACCGGCTGACCCATTAAGATTGTTTCTCTAAAGAATAACAACAAATAAAATACTCAAATTTTTATGTACATTTATTCACTATTTTAATTTGACCAATAATTTGTGGATGATATGTTGTGTTGCTACCTTTCACACACCTGGGTCACGGGCATAAATCTTCAAGCCACTCGGTGTGTCCTTGGGGGCAAGTCTCGAGTCAAGGCTGTCACCTTGTTCTTGACTCCTTCGTTTAGGCTCAACTCCTAATAGAGCCAAGGGGGGTAGACCCTATTATGTTACTAAGGACAATTTACTTAGTGAGGTGATATTAAACTGAATGAGTTATTTAGGAGTTCGAGATTTAACTTATGGACAATCAAAGATGACAAGATACAAAAATAAACACACGAAAGCACAAAGCTGATACACAATGTATATATGAAGCAAAAATGACAAGTGCCTTAAAATGGAGTCAAATCAATAAGATCGATGTGCTTGCATGTGCTTGGAGTGAATGTTTTGCGATTGCATCTTGGTATGTTTTAAGTTAAATGTGAAGTATGAGTTGATTAAAATAGGCAAAGGGGGACTCCAGATATACCTGAGAGTACATGGAGTATGTCCAAAACTAAACCTTTACGGCTACCCGCAAGGAATATGTGGGCTGAAATGGAGTCTCTGGGGATATTGTTCGTAATGTACCCGTTAGGGTGTGACAGAGATCGGCGCCCCGAGGTCAATTTTCAGAAGTTCCTGCATCCTTTGGGTATTTTGCCACCGTAGAGGTTTGATCTAGGTGTTGGATTTTCACTTGATGGTTTGTCAGTTGGGGAGAGTGAGTCCTAATTATACTAGTCACCCAAGTGCTTTTGATACAGCTTGACTGATCAGATGAACCGCAGCCAAGTGCAGAGCATACACACTGGATTCTTGTCAATTTTAGTAAGTTTTAAACTGGATTTTCTTGTTTAAAAGAAAAGCCTCTAAGAACCTCTTTCGATCCAAGTGGATCTCAATCGGGGAATCGAGGAGGGGTTAATTTTAAATTTGCTTATAAACAAATGATAGAAAAAAGCAAACAGATACACAGTTCCAGTTTCTTAATTAATCCTACCACGAATCTCTTTCCCCTTTCGGGTCAATCGGGAAATCATGGGGTAAGTATTACGATTACTTTGAAATGTAAGATATGGAGTATGGAATTAATAAAAAAATCAAGTATACTACCCTGAAAATTAGATCAATGCTAGTAAAAAATAAATAAACAAAAATCGACGAAAAGGGCACCAACACAAATCCCCCCAGGGGGGATGGGGAATGGGCTCGAAAGAGCCTATTCCAAGAATGATTTTATTTATTAATGGTTAAAGTATCATAGGACTGATATATCAGAAATTTCTTGGTCCTTATACAGGCTGAAACCAAGATTTTACAACTTTGGAAAAATTTTGAGTTTTTTTTGGTGAAAAGGGAGACCCTTGGGGGGATTTGAACGCTCCTGAGGCCACTTCCGATGGAATATTTCTTTCTTTTCTGTCATACCTGATAAAATACAGTGAGCATGTTAGAATAACAAACTTACAAAATCACTTTAATAGTACCTTTGGATCAGCCTACCTTATCTCACAAAAAATGAAGTTAAAACTAGCTAAACAGGCAGAAAAGGAACCCAGGAAAGCAATATTTCCTTGGGATCTTGGCTTGCTGTTTGTGCAGCCAACAAAAATGCACTGATATTGCATAATATTGAATTTTATAACAGCGAAAGGAAATCTAATGAATGCGATCTACAAGTTTCCCTTAAATTTTCATGCAAAAAAGACGATTTCCCTACAACTAGATCTAGGATGCTTATGAAACTTTTTTAAGTGAAAGATATAGGATGTGAGCTATGAAAAATAAGATCTATGTATATTTTACTTTGATGAAACAGATCCAAATGAAATCACAGCTATGAACTGAAAAGTGTTGGTTTCCTTGAAGATCCGCAGTAGAGCTTTCAGGTGGAATGCCGAGGGACTATGCCTTTTAAATGTTTTGAAGAGAATGAATAAGCAAAATAGATTAGGATCCTCTCCAAAGTGTGAACCTGCAACTCAGCTTAAATCAAAGAACTTTCCAAGAAACTTGTGAGATCCGATTAGTACATACAAAGAGATTCAAGATAACATGCATATAAGCTTATAGGACATGCTAAATATAGATCTCTAAACATGCATCAAAGGGGAGTGATAGTCAATAAACTTATTGAACAACACCTTTCCTATCAATATTGTAATAAGATAATTACCAAAACCACAGATCTACAAGAAATTAGCAAAAAATGACCATAGATACAGGTTACCTCAGTAAAACAATGGCAATAATCATCCACACATGTAATGGCACCACACCGTATTGCCTCCAAATATTTTCTTTATTTCAAATGCAGAATTACAACAATACAATAGCAGCATCACCTCAATCCCAGTTCTAACTCATTGGAAAATGAGGTTGTGCCTAGATATATACAAATTGTAGGAGATCCAGCCCATGAAGGGCGCAAATCCCAAGGAGATAGACCAAATATGCTGATGGAGAGTCCATCAATGCATGATATGTGTCTAACTGAGCCAGATCTGAGTCTCACCGAGTGCAATTGTAAATCGGAGAGCTGATCTGACTGACACCTCAACCTGTTGACTGAAGCATCCACCAAAACTCATCCGAATGAGCCAAAACGTGTTGAGGAGAGAGGGAGGGAAAAATTCCCCATAAAGTATGCTGAAGATCAAATCTGGATCTGATTTGATCACCTCCTTCTGTCAAGGATTTGTCAGATCCAGTGAATCTGCTTCAGATCTGACTGATTTCAATCAAATCGGCTAAGAATCCACTGATCTATGATTTTGGATTTGCTCCATTATTCATCAATTTATTAATTAAAATAATCAATAATTGATTTTTGGGGCTTTCTGACCTAAGTGATGGAAGATCACTCAAAACTTAGGAAAAAGTGGGTCCATGGGTTTACATGGTGCTCTTAGCTTGAAAATGAGCACCTGCATGACTGAAACCGATTATTTGGCCCACTTTTATTACAAAATCAAATTTTCCAATTAAACTATTAAAAAATAGCCTAAGTTTTGGAAAAATTAAACATTAATAAAAAACACTGAAAAAACTAAAAAATTGAAAAATTGAAAAACACCTAGGGGGACTTAGACATGTTCATAGGACTCAAAAATGATGTCTAGCATGTTTATACATTGACACATAGACTCTAATAACCTTCATAGGCCTAAATTCCAAGCCAACCACCCCAACTTTGGAGGTATGGAGTGAAAAACTCAGAAATTATCAGTCGTTTATTCAACAACCAATAATAACCAATGGAAAAAACACCCTGGGCTGATCGGATTGACAAATAAAGTCTAAGAGACTGAGTCTTTTACAGACACTATCATGCTAGAACATTTATTACAACTCCCTCATGGGGTATGAACATGTGATATGATTCAACAAGCACTTCCCAGAAGTACTTCCACAGGTCTTTTGAAGTCCGAACAAGTTAACCCTGTCCGGTTCACCGGGCTCACTTGATAAAAACCACTAAGTACAACTTAGGTGGTAACATTCTGGCTCCAACTATGGGACGTATGCTCGATCTGGTCTTTAAGGCAAGGAGAGGATACGAGAACACCATAATCTTTGGTTTATATACCTTGTAAAAACATCTCAACTTGACAAGAAAAACCTCAGTAGCACAAGTTTTATAAAAAACCAAATGAACCACTAAGTTGATTTATTTAAACAACATAAATGTAACTAACTAAAAGAAGCAAAGTTTTATTATAGCTAAGTATAAAATAGAAACACAGAAAGTAAATGACCTCTTTCAAGGAGCTTATTTTCCTACTCTAAAAATGATTTAAAAAGGGTTATGTGTAATCAGAAATCCAATGTAACCACCTAAGCATTTTATTAACATAATTTTTTTTTCCTTGTCTTTGGTTACCAGCCAAAGTAAGGATACCTTATTTAGAAAATACAAACCTGCGTGATGACTCAGAATGGGCGGGATGGATGGGAGATCATAGGCATGAACAACGTCATAAAAATTCTTCCCAAACTTGTATGTGCTCATGCAGTATGCTTCTATCCATGACTTGATAGGACTGATATACCAATCAGAACGATGAGGTAGACTGACTACATGATCATACTGATCATCGGGGCTTATCAAATGATAACTTGTTGCACAAGCCCGAAGTAGCTCCAAATCATAAGGAACCTCTATATTTGAAAAACATGGCTGAGACTGATTTTCCACTGACTGCATCACATCTGACTTTTCACAATACTGTTTCTCAATGTCTTCATTACTGATACCCTTGTGCGGCTCTACGTGGTATGACTTTGAATGATCACGTGAAAATTCTGAATGCTCCTCTTCCATACTAAGGTTTTCCCAGGCATTCAGATCTATACTCCCCTCTATGGACGTATCGTAGATTGGACTTCCACAAATTTTTGAATAGACACTCCCATCATTGGACATATCATGGATGGGATTTTCCATAATATTTTCACAAGTTGGATTATCTATGAAATTCCAATAGTCATCACTCCCATCCATGTCATATGTCTGGGACTCTTCATCCATGGCATCATGCTCCTGCTTATCCATGTCTTCCTTGTATTCATAACAATCCTCTTCAGATAAAATGTTACAGGGAAATAGACTTTCCAAACCTTCATCAACATGAGGAGAACAAGTTCTAGTGTCACCACACACTATAGTGATATTATCATAGGTTTCTTTATAGGCTTCTATTATGGTATCATGAAAAGGATCTTCAATCAAGGAAGCCATTTGGACATATTCAATGGGATCACTTGGGATGTGTTGCTCAGTGGGTTTTTCTAGAGGGATTTCTGGAAAAATATCAGCATTGCAACACACCTGAGAATACCTCAAACTTCAATGTTTTCAGCTATGGTGTCATGAGGAGAGTCTTCAACAATGTGTTCCATTGTGGGCTCCTCTTGAAGCTCTTCAATAGGATCATCTTGGATTTTCCCTTCCTCAGAATCTTGCTGTGTATTGGGAGATACCTCATATTCTTTAAGAAGTCGCTTAATTTCCTCCTTTCTTAAATAAAATCTAGGATGTTTTTTTATGGGAGTATCATGCAATTCCTCTTTACTTAAATGTTCAAGAAGTGATTCCAAGTCTTCAATACTTTGTATCATGGAAAAAGGTCCATCATATGCTTCTGTGTGATACTCTGTCCCAGATAGGTAGAAGGTATAGATATTTTCAAGGAACATTTTTAAACCCTTCATACTACCCCTACCATCATGCCACTGCTCTAAAAACATCCAAAGGAAGCTTGGAAAAGAAGTTATACATTTATTAGGAAGGCCCTGATAGAACCAACAACCAGCCTCACCCCGAAAAGTACTAGAAAACATTTCCATCATATGGTTTTCATAAAGAATATTGGAGTCAGCAATCAATTGAAGGAAAGATTTGACATGCCAGATGGCCGAGTCACCATAATCCCCATGAAAAGGTGGAAGCCAGTTATATGCATCCCCCAAACCATCACAATAGTTAGGAAAACCTGGGATGTTTGAGAAATCGATAGGTTGAAACACTAAGGTTAACTGGGCACCATATTTCTCCTTAAATTTATCCAAAATAGTATCCATTTGATATAACGATTAAACCTTGTACTGAAAAGGTGGAGCTGTCAAGTGATGAGCTTTAAAGGTTTTAACATGTTGCATGGGCTCATCTACACACAACAAAACTTCACAAGTTTATGAGATAACAGGGTTTTATGCTTTCAATCGAGTCGCCATGTGAAAAAGAAAAATAAGCATTTATAAATCTTTTCACAAATTTTTTTTTTTGCTTTTCTTTGTAAAAATAAAAACTAGAAAAAAGTCAGTGGAGTCGCCAGATGAAAATTAAAGATCTTCTCTAAGCATTCATCAAACAAAGCAAAAACAAAAAGGAAGAAAACAAAAGTCATACCCGGGAATAAAAAGATTTATCCCCGGCAACGGCGCCAAAAAGTGTTGCTGCCTTTCACACACCTAGGTCACGTGGCATAAATCGTCAAGCCACTCGGTGTGTTCTTGGGGGAAAGTCTTGAGTCAAGGCTGTCACCATGTTCTTGACTCCTCCGTTTAGGCTCAACTCCTAACGGAGCCAAGGGGGGTAGACCCTATTATGTTACTAAGGACAATTGACTTAGTGAGGTGATATTAAACTGAATAAGTTATTTAGGAGTTCAAGATTTAACTTATGGACAATCAAAGATGACAAGATATAAAAATAAACACACGAAAGCACAAAGCTTATACACAATGTATATATGAAGAAAAAATGACTAGTGCCTTAAAATGGAGTCAAATCAATAAGATCGATGTGCTTGCATGTGCTTGGAGTGAATGTTTTGCGATTGCATCTTGGTATGTTTTAAGTTAAATGTGAAGTATGAGTTGATTAAAATAGGCAAAGGGGGACTCCAGATATACCCGAGAGTACTTGGAGTATGTCCAAAACTAAACCTTTACGGCTACCCGCAAGGAATATGTGGGCTGAGATGGAGTCTCTGGGGCTATTGTTCGTAACGCACTCGTTAGGGTGTGACAGAGATCGGTGCCCCGAGGTCACTTTTCAGAAGTTCCCGCTTCCTTTGGGTATTTTGCCACCATAGAGGTTTGATCTAGGTGTTGGATTTTCACCTGATGGTTTGCCAGTTGGGGAGAGTGAGTCCTAATTATACTAGTCACCAAAGTGCTTTTGATACAGCTTGACTGATCGGATGAACCGCAGCCAAGTGCAGAGCATACACACTGGAGTCTTGTCAATTTTAGTAAGTTTTAAAGTGGATGTTCTTGTTTAAAAGAAAAGCCTCCAAGAACCTCTTTCGATCCAAGTGGATCTCAATCGAGGAATCGAGGAGGGGTTAATTTTAAATTTTCTGATAAACAAATGATAGAAAAAAGCAAACAGATACACAGTTCTAGTTTCTTAATTAATCCTACCACGAATCTCTTTCCCCTTTCGGGTCAATCGGGAAATCATGGGGTAAGTATTACGATTACTTTGAAATGTAAGATATGGAGTATGGAATTAATAACAAAATAAAGTATACTACCATGCAAATTATATCAATGCTAGTAAAAAAGAAATAAACAGAAATCGATGAAAAGGGCACCAACACAAATCCCCCCAGGGGGGGTGGGGAATGGGCTCGAAAGAGCCTATTCCAAGAATGATTTTATTTATTAATGGTTAAAGTATCATAGGACTGATATATCAGAAATTTCTTGGTCCTTATATAGGATGAAACCAATATTTTACAACTTTGGAAAAATTTTGAGTTTTTTTTGGTGAAAAGGGAGACACCTGGGGGTATTTGAATGCTCCTGAGGCCACTTCGGATGGAAGATTCATTTATTTTCTGTCATACCTGATAAAATACAGTGAGCATGTTAGAATAAAAAATGTCCAAAATCACTTTAATAGTACCTTTGGATCAGCCTACCTTATCTCACAAAAAATGAAGTTAAAACTAGCGAAACAGGTAGAAAAGGAACCAAGGAAAGCAAGCTTTCCTTGGGATCTTGGCTTGCTGTTTGTGCAGCCAACAAAAATGCACTGATATTACAGAATATTGAATTTTATAAAAGTGAAAGGAAATCTAATGCATGCGATCTACAAGTTTCCTTTAAATTTTCATGCAAAAAAGACGATTTCTCTACAGCTAGATCTAGGATGCTCATGAAACTTTTTTAAGTGCAATATCTAGGATATGAGATATGAAAAATAAAATCTATGTATATTTTACTTTGATGAAACAGATCCAAATGAAATCACAGCTATGAACTGAAAAAGTAACAGGGTAAAGTGTTGATTTTGAGGGAGGAAGAAGATGAGAAAAGTGCTGGTTTCCTTGAAGATCCGCAGTAGAGCTTTCAGGTGGAATGCCGAGGCACCATGCCTTTGAAATGTTTTGAAGAGAATAAAGAAGCAAACTATATCAGCATCCTCTCCAAAGTATGAACCTGCAACTCAGCTGAAATCAAAGAACTTGCCAAGAAACTTGTGAGATCCGATTAGTACATACAAAGAGATTCAAGATAACATGCATATAAGCTTATAGGACATGCTAAATATAGATCTGTAAACATGCATCAAAGGAGAGTGATAGTCAATAACCTTATTGAACAACACCTTTCCTATCAATATTGTAATAAGCTAATTACCAATCTTAACCACATATCTACAAGAAATTAGAAAAAAATGACCACAGATACAGGTTACCTCAGTAAAACAATGGCAATAATCATCCACACATGTAATGGCACCACATCGTATTGCCTCCAAAGCTATTATTTATTTCAAATGCAGAATTACAATAATACAATAGCAGCAGCACCTCAATCCCAGTTCTAACTCATTGGAAGAGGAGGCTGTGCCTAGATATATACAAATTGCAGGAGATCCAGCCCAGGGGGGCGCAAATCCCAAGGAGATAGACCAAATATGCTGATGGAGAGTCCATCAATGCCCGATCTGTTTCTAACTGAGCCATATCTGAGTCTCACTGAGTGCAATTGTCAATCGAAGAGCTGATCTGACTGACACCTCAACCTGTTGACTGAAGCATCCACCAAAACTCATCCAAGTGAGCCAAAACATGTTGAGGAGAGAGGGAGGGCAAAATTCCCCATAAAGGATGATGAAGATCAACTCTGGATCTGATTTGATCACCTCCTTCTGTCAAGGATTTGTCAGATCCAGTGAATCTGGTTAAGATCTGACTGATTTCAATCAAATCGGCTGAGAATCCACTGATCTATGATTTTGGATTTGCTCCATTATTCATCAATTTATTAATTAAAATAATCAATAATTGATTTTTGGGGCTTTCTGACCTGAGTGATGAAAGATCACTCAAAACTTAGGAAAAAGTGGGTCCTTGGGTTTACATGGTGCTCTTAGCTTGAAAATGAGCACCTGCATGACTGAAACCGATTATTTGGCCCACTTTTATTACGAAATCAATTTTTCCACTTAAAATATTAAAAAATAGCCTAAGTTTTGGAAAAATTAAACATTAATAAAAAACACTGAAAAAACTAAAAAATTGAAAAATTGAAAAACACCTAGGGGGAGTTAGACATGCTCATAGGACTCAAAAATGATGTCTAGCATGTTTATACATTGACACATAGACTCTAATAACCTCCATAGGCATAAATGCCAAGCCAACCACCCCAACTTTGGAGGTATGGAGTGAAAAAATCAGAAATTATCAGTCGTTTATTCAACAACCAATAATAACCAATGAAAAAAACACCTTGGGCTAATCGGATTGACAAATACAGTCTAAGAGACCGAGTCTTTTACAGACACTATCATGCTAGAACATTTATTACAACTCCCTCATGGGGTATGAACATGTGTTATGATACAACAAGCACTTCCTAGAAGTACTTCCACATGTCTTTTGAAGTCCGAACAAGTTAACCCTGTCCGGTTCACTGGGCTCACTTGATAAAAACCACTAAGTACAACTTAGGTGGTAACATGTTGAATTCATGGCTAGTGTTGTTCTTGTTATCTTTCATAACTCCTTCCAAAAATTGTGTGTGTATTTTGGTTCTCTATCACTTAATATTACCTTAAGAAATATGTGAAGCATATGGATTTCATGGATTTATTAACTTTTCAATATTTTGTTATCTTATTTCTCATCATGATATCAATACTATATTTCCATTCTTCCATCTTCTATTCCATTTCCTTTGTGTTGGTTTCCTAAAAACATGTATAAATCGCTTTTCGCATCATATTATCCATGTCACTAAGTTGGTTCTACAAATTGGATACTTAGTAGTGTAAGTCTTTGAATTATTCTTGAGTCATGGATGAAATATCTAGAGGTTTAACATGTGTAAAGTATTTTCCAACAACTATTTCCATTTGATCCAAAATCAACATTTACCTTAAATTCTCCTCTATTATCTCTTTACCACACCTAAAGAATCACCTCAAATAGATCTCACAATTTAAAGCTATGAAAGTTTCAAATTAAAATAGTTGTTTAAGCCCTCATTTGGAGTTTGTCCTATAATTTGGTTGAGATCCAAAGAAATCTATATGCTTCACATATTTCTTAAGGTAATACTAAGTGACTCTTAGATATGTTTTAAGGAACCCTAAGTGTCCTACCATCAAAGAGGCTTGAGACTCCCTTGATATTTATTGTTTCAACTTTGATTTAGGGTATACAAATGTTATATCCATATAGTAAAGAATATGTTTGTTCCACTCCCAATGTTAAATATTGTTCTTCCCTTATACTTCCAGACATTGTTTTTTTTGTCTAGTGCTATTGTATTTTTAGCATTCATGGTAAGCATATTCCAACCATATATGAATGGAATATGTAATGAAATATAATCTAAATGCTTCTTCTAATTTGGACAGGCCCTTGCTACCACATCATCCTTCTACTTGTTTGTGGATTGTGTAAAAAACAAACCTTTTCATTTTAGCTACCCATTTTTGTCGTTCTTCCAAAGAAAACCATCTCTCCAGAAGTTGCTTTAGGTTGTCATGCAGTCTCCAAATGAAATATTGTAAGTATTTCTTTATTGTACATGTAAAATTTATGATAGTTCATTTTAATAAGTAAATTTTAACAAATATTTTCAGTTAAATTTTTTAATTTCAAAATCTAATGGTCTCCCTTTCTACATCAATATTACTTCAAGTCCTTACAAGTCCCAATGCATTAAGTTTGACTATGATTTTTTTACCAACATTAGATGTTTCAAAAACTAGTGTAGATGTCATAATAGCTTTTAAGTGTGAGAATTCTACAATAGGATCTTCATTCCATACAAATAAATTTTTCTTCAATAAAGAAGTAAGTGGGGTTGCAATATTTGCATAATTCTTAACAAATGTTTTTACAATACCCTATAAGACTAAACAATCCTATAAGACCCATGATGCTCTAAGGAATGGGTCATTTTGTGATATATTGAACCTTTTGAGGGCCAAACTTCATACCTCCCTATGAAATAATATGACACATATGCTCTACTTCTTGTTTCCCATAAGAACATTTATGGACATTTTTGCATATAATTGTTTTCCCACAAGTATTTGTAGGCCTTCATCCATATTCTTAATTTGTTCTTCCTGTGATTTGTTATAGATAATTTTATCATAAAATAAAACCAACATAAAATTTCTAAGACAAGGTCATAAAAATTTGTTCATCAGGATTTGAAAAGTAAACAATCAATAGTCAACCCAAAATGCATGATAGAAAAATAATACTACCCTTCATGCGTTCTAAAAGGTATTCAGTGAATTCCCTCTTCTCTCAATTTGATTTGATGGTATCTTGATTTAAGATATAACTTTGTGAAGTAAGCCACTCCATGAATCTCATTTAATAGCTCATCAATATTTGGAATGGATAATTTATCCTTGATGGTGATTCTTTTATATCATTTTAATCAAGACACATAATCCAACATTTATTGTTTCTCCTCACTATCACTACTGGTGTTGAAAAGGATCCCTTTCTTGGTTAAATAATACCTCCATCCAGCATGTATTGTACCATTTTCTCAATATCAATATTTTGTTGGTATGGGTACCCTTAATGTCTTTTATAGGAGTTGTACTTCCCACTATGAACTCAAATTTATGTTCATGATCTCAAGATAGAGGTAGTCCTTTAGGAATTTCTTAAAAGACTCTAGGATTTTCCTATTGAAGATTTATGAAGTGGATCTAGTTATTAAGGAGTAGATTGGGTTTGAACCATTCAACCCTATCTACTCTTTAATCACTAAAGCTTCCATGAAATCCTCAATTGAATCCATTTGCCTAACTTGGATTCGTTAGGCACTAATCACAGCTTTTATGCCATTTTAAATCTTAATTCAACTTTAATTTTCTGTTTTATAAGATCTGAAAATTTATGTCATTTACATGTATTAAACTCATCCCTAAAACATCAAATCGTATGGTAGGTTTTCCCCACTTTGTGGATGGGAATTACCTTCTGGAAATCTGCTCTGTAGCCCTGATTAAATCTGGTCTAAAACAAAATTAAAAGGTTGATTTATAGGGTTGAAAACTTCAGATTAATAAGTGAAATTTTTAGATCTTCCCTAGTTTTAGCCTCATGTGTACCTTATTTCAAATCTAACTAAAGGTTAAAACATTCCGCTGTCACAAATCATTGGTTGCTAGTTGGAAAAGACATATCATTTGCAAGTTTGTAGCATCATTTAATTTATTAATTTAGATCTCAAATTTGAGGATATTTTCACATATACACTAATAAATTCTCAAACCCTGATTCTTCACTACTAAAATCCCTTGTAGCATCAACTAGTCCATTGATCGTATCAATACATTTAATTTTTTCTTCTGGAACTAGATCTTGTAATTGCAAATAATGCATCTCAATAGAAGCTAGAGCCTAGAACCTACTGCCTTTACATGACATATATGGTGCTAATACTTTCCATTGCAGTTAACATTGTAATACCTGCAACATCTATGATATATCCCACTTGAATGGTGGTAGAGAAACTTATTGTAGTTTTCAGTTTCTATTATTTTATGCTTGGTTTTTCTTTCTGTCATTGTTCTTTTCTATCACCTTTCTGTCCACCTGATAAAAACTTTGGAAGTTCATAGGATGCACATTGGACCTAGATGAAACCATACAATTTTCATATGCACAGAGGGTGTGAATAAGACCATTTTGTAAGGATCCTAATTGGATGGGATGAATAAGTATGGAAATATTACAAGTAATTAGAAACTGACATGGAAATGTGTACATCAGACCAATATACAATAGATGCTATGTTTTGAATAAGTGCTTACAAAATTTAATCTAGGCATATAATCATGCCACTAGAAATAATTGAATGGGATAAGTTATCCAAGGTATTGATTTATCGACTGTTGATTCTTGAAGTGTATCTATGGATTCTCTTGTCCATAGACACAAAAAATCCATGAGACTGCACATCAATCACAAGCACTTATTGAATATCCAAAACAGTGGAAAGGAATGTGCCTTTCCACAGTCTATATATATTTTTGAAACCTCCAGGTTTCATTGCAATATCGACGAAATTTAGTCGCGGGTATTACAAACCGTCGAAACCCTAGGTGGCTTTCCATGAATACCGTCGCTATAGAGACACAGTTTTGTGGAAAAATTACTGTTCAACTTGTATATTTTGTCAATAGAGATTGGTTTTCCATGATTTTGCATGGAAGAAATTTCTGTTCAAATTCCAGACTTCATTGATAGAGAGACAAACGTTCGTCGAAAGTGTTCCACAGTTTTTTATGGAAACAAAATTTTTCCTAGCAGTTTTTGGCCATATTTTAGTCGTTATAGGGACGACAACTTTGTCGATATAACGACGAAACGTAGAAAATGAATTAAAAAATCAATTTCAAGTCCACCGTATAGAAGACACGTGGGGGCCAGTTTTCGTCTCTATATCGACAGCTTATAAAGTTCATCGCTATAGAGACGAAATAAGTGCCATGAAACATCGCGACCGTTATTGTCGCAATTGAGACGAAGAAACGTGGAAATAACAATGAAAAACTATCAGAAATTTGATCATATGTATTAGTGTAATGTTGTACAAATCTCCTTGGGCATTGGAAATTGTGTTTTTTATGGTATCCAATGCCTCGGCTAATGATTGTCTCAAATGGTCCCCCCCCCTCTAAACAATGTGATAAGGCGCCTCAATACACCTAAACGAGCCAAAATATTTGAATTTCGGTCTTGTTCCCCCTCCGTGTTTGGGTTTGTGTATGTATTTGGGTTTGGGTTTGTGTTTGTTTCTTAGTTATTAGTGGGTTCATTTTGCACATTGTATTCAACATTTCTATTCTTTGTTAATATTAAAACAACAAATTCAAAATAGTTTTAATATTTCATTGTTTGATTTAATTCAAAAAAATTTATTAAATTTGTTTTAAAAAGAACGAAAGCTATAAAATTAACAAAACAAACCAAAATTTAAAGCAATTTTGAATGGATTGGGTACTTACCTTCCATTGGATCCAAGTTTTGAATCGGCCCTTCCAAATTACCCTCCAAAGGCGTCTCCAAAGTCTCCAACTCAAATTGCTAGTTTGGTTTTTCGTAGTCCCGATATCGCAACCTTCATTGTGAAATAAGAAATTAAGGCCGCCGGCCTCTATTTTTTTTCTTTGGTTTTACAAATCACAAGTGCGATATATCACACTTACAATTTGTAACTCTTAAAAAACACAAGTGCGATCACACATACGATATTGGCTAACTAAGCTTAGCCTCGAATTTGGGCTCAGGTTTTTCGAACCTATCCTCAATAATGCATATGCATTATATATTTACATATTGGAAATGGGTTTTCGATTTCTAAAGTGGCACTACAAAGTGGAACCAACTTCGTGAGAGCGCCCATATATATATGTGAAACTTTGCATATTTTTGTAAATGGATTAGATTCATATGTATGCACATGATGTAAGATCCTACTACCAATGCTGAGCTAAATCGCTTTTTATGGTTTGGTTCAGGAATTAAGTCAAACACTTAGTGGTAAATTTGCAAAATATCGTTGTAGGATTATGTTCCAAACAAACTAAGCTTATAAGATGAGACTTGGTTGGGAATTGTTTGAAAACACTTCACCATAACTGCTGCGAAATCCTTGTTCAATTACTTCACTAATTTGTTGGTGATAATTAGAGTTTCTTGGCTTAGGAGATTTGCCAAACACTTTCGACAATGGAATGGATACTATTTTTTCTTAAAGATCTTGCATGTCTTTAATATTGATTTATTAGATCATATTTTAAGCGGTTTTCACATAACATATATCTTGTCTTTACATACTCTGATTAAGCATATACCACACCAATACCACAACCAACCTTCAAATTTATGCAAATGGAATTATTAATACTGATCAGAGTTTTAAAATCAGCAACACATAACTTCAAGATCTCTGAATTAACTAGAAGATTAGGACCTGAGAATGTAAGCAACTTGCAGGCCTTGGTACGGGCTAAGATGACCCTTCTTATGCATAGGAGAGTTATGGACCGTCGACCAAGATATATATACCAATGTTTAAGAATATCCTCATGTAGTTGGTAGGTTACTAGCACACTTCCTTTCATATGTTGTAGTAACTTCTTCTCTTTCCCAGAATGGATTCTACGGTCACAAATGACAAATGAATACCTTCTTATTTGTCCAACATTAAGAATGACAATAACTACACACTATAACTTGAAAGGGGACATTACACATGAATATATATGTTTTCTTATAAAATATGCATATTTATATATTTTTTAGTTTACCATTTTTTTCTCAGTTTTTTCTAGTTCTGGTTCAATTCACATTTTGGGATTTCTCGATACGATCACTGATCTGGTTTTGATAATATTGATACAAATGTCTTTGTAAAGTGATATTTTGTTCCATATTTCAAAATAATGAAATTTTACAGAATTTTATGCCACCAATACTTAACTTCTACATATGAAATTTGGATTTTAGATACTTTGGTATGCCTTCTTTCAACTAGTGTTACTTAATTTCACACTTAATAGCTTCAAACATATCTATTTTATTGAGAACACTTGTTTTAACTTCTATATATGAAAATTAGATTTTAAATACTTTGGTATGCCTTCTTTCGAGGAGTTTTACTCAATTTCAAACTTAGCTTCAAATATATCTATTTTATTGAGAACACTTGTTTAATACTAGTAAAAATCCTTATCTTCCATAGCCTATAACTATGAAAGTGTAGTAAACATGAATATGAAATTTGATTCAATGTACTTTGATATCTTTCATAATTAATTTGAACTTTTTTCTTAAAAAAAATTAAAAATTATTGAAAATGAAAGGATTACTTATTTTAAAGAGCCAAACCTTGGGGACTTCAAGTGAACCAATGGCATAATACGTGAAGTCATAGCATACTACATAATACCCATAATTTTATTAAATATTAAGGATTACCTTCAAAACTCTGTTTCCTTTAAGACCACTCTCTATACCCATATCCAANTATATATATATATATATATATATATATATATATGACACTTTTAAAGCCTTTTTAATCTCTATTGCTAATATGTCCACATGACCCGAATCTTATAAGTGGTAGGGTCCCACGTTTGACATTCCCGATCAAACTAATATTTCAAATTTAAACTCTTGGAATAAGAGGAGCCTACGACATATCCAACAAAGACGCAATGGATAAACTATGAAGAATATGAACAGATTAGCCAATAAGTAGTGTCGATATGTATGTAGTACAAATATCATGCCCAATCCTTCGTGCTTAGTTGTTAAGTAATTCCTTTATGGTTTATTTAATTTTCGACTAGTGTATGCATTTGGGTAATCAAGTTCGTCACCTCTAGGATGGGTGAGTATTTCTTCAAATGCAATACCAATTAATCTAAGTATTGGGGATTTGATCAATTTTTGAGGAGCTCAAACGAGTTTGCACATTTTGGAGTCCATATGAATTCAACATTCAATCCCAGTAATTCTTCTAAAGGAAAATTAATGTCGTAATAATGTTTGATAAAATTCTGTAATACCCCTTATGTCCTAGAAATGTTTTTACTTGTTTGGGATTCACTTAAGGTTTTAGATCATGTATAGCTTTAATTTTTTCCAGATCAAGTTTCATGCCTTCTTTACAGACGACATGGCCCAACAATACTCCTATGGGAATGGCGTAAATGCATTTAATTATATTTAGCGACATTTGTATTTTTAGCACCTTTCTAGCATCAGTGAGAGCCACCGCGCATGGTCTTTTAGCATTGTATAAATGGTTCATTCATCAAAATAAATAGCCATTTTTCTGTAGAAGTACTCCTAATAATATATTATGACAATATTGGAGAAGACAACTAGAGCATTCTTCAGTCTAAAAGGAATAAACTTGTATGCAAATGATCCATATTCATAGACAGATGTGGTTTTTTGTTGATCTCCATTTGTTTATAGGAACCTAGTTACAAACAGAGAATCCATCTGTGAAAGAATCACAACCATAATTGGAAACTTCATTAATAATTTTGTTACTGAAAGGCATCAAAAATGGATCTATGAGGGTTACTTTGTTCAGACATCTGAAGTCAACATAGACCTAATGTCCCTTGGGGTCATGTTTCTTTGGTTGCACGACCATACGCTGGCCCATTCCGATTGATCAATAGGGTATACGATTCCTGCAGTTAGAATACTCTTGATTTGTGCCTTAATGATGTCCTTATACTTATGAGTGAGTTTGTATGGTAATTTATTGAAATGTTTGGCTTCGGGAATTATTTCAATTTTAATCTCCCCCATTTCTTGGACCAATCCTTTCAATTCTTTGTAATCTCAGATAAAATGTATTTATACTCCTTAAGAAGGCTTGTATTTTTGTAGTATGTTGCTCCGAACAATAGTTTCCCATTTTATCCATTTTGGGTGTTTGAACGATGGATATGTTGATTTATTTCACTTTCATTTCTATATCCATCCATTCTTGTACTTTTGATTCATCAATTGGTCTCTATCCTTCCTCTAACTCTGTGAAAGAGGGAGGAAAATATTTAGGCTCATCATCATTCACTTTGTCTTTGGTAGAGATTTTTAATAGTGTTTTCATTGAATGGGTTATCCGGGGATGATTTATTTTCCATTGAAAACTCTTCTTAGGGGTGTTCTCATTCTTCATGTCCAGTCGAGTCGACAAATGAGATGACTTCTTCTCAGTAGTCGTGATTATATTAAAATTTGAATTCGTTGAAATAGTTATGTTGACTGCATCGACTGGTCATTTTGTTGGTTTAATGAATTATTGTAACTCTTGTACTACTCAGAGGTAATGGAAATTAAAAAATGATTGATAAAATAACCCTTAAGAGACTAACAACGGAAATTTTATGCTCTTCTTCTTCCATTTTATACCATTTGTTAGGCAATTTATCTAGTGTTCTTGGGAACAAATTTGGTCATACTCTCTCATCTCGATAACCAAGTATTTTCCATTCTTTTTTGTAGGTTTCAATGTGCTTGATGGGGTCTATATCTTGGACGATTTTTTGAATTTTTTCTTAGGATGTTAACTTCTTTCCTCTAGTCCATTTGATGAAATATTTTCAAGAAGTCATCCAAGTCTACATGCATGACCGATGGGTGTCCCACTTGCTATCTCCCTCATAAGTGAAAGTATCAACTAAGATGTGTAGTTGGTCGTGCTCATCGACATTGTTAGAAACTTCTTCAACGTGATTCAATGGAGACTCATGTTCCTTGTACTAAAGGGGAGGTAGATTAATTGGTTCACTTTTCGACAACACAAGAGTCAAATATTTTTAAATATTTTAGGAATCACATATATTGTGAAGAATTTTGTATTTTTTAATGCATGGTGACTTTGAGTGCCCAACATTCTCTTGTGTGGGATTCATAATTTTCTATCTATAATTTGCAGAGTTCAAAATGAGAATTCTATCCAACTGACATGGGTGGGTGATCCTAAGTGAATCTTCCCATATTCACTTGGCTCAATTGAATTTTCATTGTTTTGCATAACTTGGTATAATTTATTTACGTCTGCATCATTGTTGTATGGATTTTCCCAAGGTTTCTCTTAGGATGGATACATAGGTACAATAACCTTTTTTCCATCGCCCTTTAATTTTATTTTTTCTTTTACGAGTGATATGGATGCTTTCATTTTTATTCCCCATGGACGACCAACTAAAGGAGGGAATGATTTAGATCCTTCTTTGGGGTCGATTTCTTAGAATTCAATTTGTGTGTCAATACCTATGATTTCAATGTTAATGTTTTTCCAAACTTCAATAGGTTTGATTAGACCCTAGTCAATGAGCTTAAGTTAGATGCCTGACTCCAATAGTTGTGGTCGACCCAATCTTTCCCAAGTTGATATGGTCCATTTTTTCTTTATTAAGACGACATAGATTCTTAGTGATTTTTTCATTATATGTGTTCTTCCTTATGATATACTTTAGATCAATAAGTCTTGCAATTTCTTCTTGTTTTGTGAGGATTGCAACAATTCATTGAGAGTTTTGTTCTTAGCATTTGCATTATCCTCTTCATGTGCTATCTCTTTAGAAAATATTATGGGATTATTAAATATTTGTCTTTTCTTGTGTAGATTTGGATATTTATCTTCCTTACATTGAATCTTTGTAATTTGAGGATTGTCATCGCCAATTCTTGTTCCATGCCTTGTAATAATTTGCAAGTTTTTGTGATTTAACTCTTCATGCTTACGGACACTAGCCAAGATATTAACATTCTTTTTAGTACTTAGATTATCAAGCACGATGGAGAATTTTTCTAGATTATTCTCCCCACCCCAAATTTTGTACAAAACTTGAGGTACATCCTATATTTCTAGGGATAATTGAGAAATGAGTGTTCTTCATTGAAACATATATAACCATGAGGTTTTCCTCACCTGAAAGAGTGGTTTCCT
Source organism: Pseudotsuga menziesii (assembly GCA_001517045.1). Lineage (NCBI taxonomy): Eukaryota > Viridiplantae > Streptophyta > Pinopsida > Pinales > Pinaceae > Pseudotsuga > Pseudotsuga menziesii. The sequence continues at coordinate 345,168 of LPNX011110556.1, read as the reverse complement.
TTACTATTATTATATCTCCCATGAACCTTGTAGCCACCTTTTCAACTATGGTCATGTTCGTATTTTGGCTGCACCATGGATCAACACTCTAACCCATTCGGTCCCTTGGGTTCAAGAGGAAAATGAAATAAGTTAACTAGGAATAAAATTGGACTATAGTTGTTTTGTATTGAATTAAATTAGAAGTGTTGTAATCTTTATTTTGAATATTAAATTTTATTAATTATGATGTGAGTTGGAAAATGCCAAGGGACTCATGAGGAGACATAAGAAGATAAGGATGGATCTATGAGTTGTGAACAAACAAGGAGACTTTAAGAAAAGTAGCATGAGGAAAGAAATCAATAGTAAAGCAAAAAAGATGGAAAGCAACCAAAAGTAGGAAAAGCAGGAAAAACAACACAAAGTAGAAAGTCAGAAGTTTCATGATTTCTGCACTCAAGAAGGAATAGTAAAAGCATAAAGAAACCAAAATCCTTTAGGAAAAGAAGCTCCAGAGGCTTATTTTATCCAGTGAGTGATAATTCATCAATTCAAGTGGGCCAAATACAAATTTGCTTGTCATAAAAACATCAAACTCATCTCTAATTCGAATCCCTAGAAAGTAGGGCATAAAATAACGAAAAAACAAGGTAATAGAAGTTAATAAAAAGGGGAAATATTTCACCATTTGCATATTCTGGCTCATTTGTGTTTGGTTTTGAGATCTATAATATTTCAATTCGACTTGGGAGATGTACCCTTAGTCACGACTGAGAGATGTGCCCTTGTTGCTTCTTGAGCTAGTAGAATATTTATCTAGAGTGTGTGGATGATGGAAAAAATCCAATTTCATTGATTTTATTATAGTTCCTAATACTAATTCAACTATGTTTTGAATTTTAAAGGAATAATAATGAACCCAGTAGTTTGAATCCCCAAGTTTTCTAGTTCTTTTTTAGTGGTAATTGATTGTAATGAAGGAGGTTGGATCCTGATATTATTCTGGGAATCCCCTTGACTCAAATTTGATGTTATGTTGAACCTATGATATCATTCATCAATTTTGAAAATGAATAAGTATGAATTATTATGATTTTTCTACACCGTCTGTAGATTTGCATAGATTTTCACTATTTTTCAGTATTATTTCAGTATTATATCTTATGCTTAATGAATTTCCATTTTTTCAGATTCTTATGTTAACTAATATGATAATGAACAAAATCCTAGTTGATTTTTTAATATTCATTGGACTCTCATGCTTTTTGGATTGTCATGAGCTTAGACTAGTTGTTTAGTCCCTAATTGGCATATCTTTTCCAAATCCACCCAAATCACCAAAATCTGAAATAAGTGCCTTTGACTACATATATGACTATAATACAAGTCTAGATACATCCGATGAATAACCAAGATTCGTTGGGTTCCCACATAAGTCCTAGGGACTGAAACTATGCATACTTAGGACCATCCCAAGTGTGATGCCCCACAACATTATGTATGGTATTTAAACCCATCTAATCAGATTTTTCAAACTTATAGATTCCATTTGAAAATCATATCCTTGTGTTGTTTCGAATCCAATTGAAACTTCATTACTTCCTAGTCTAGTATTTGAAGTTGTCTCTTTGTTTTCCTTACATCTTTTTCCTAATGTTCCAAGCTCCCTATTTGGTACATTACAGTGGTATAAGAGCACTTTCCTACACTCCTATGGTAAGTAAGCTTACAAGTTGAATAAGTTACATCCATGAGAGTAACACCCTCTAGTGATTATTTTGAATGGGATGATGAGGAAGCATCCTATTATGATGATAATGTTATTTATGTTGAGGATGATGAATCCTTATGTGACACTATGTGCATAGAGAATATAAGGCCTAATCCACTAGAATTTAGTATTGTTGATGTAAAAGTGTGAGATGGGGGAAAGTCATTAGGAGTCAAACCTTTTGAGTACCTCACAGAATACCAAACAATTAGGAAAGAGATTTAGGAGGTCTTTCCTTTCTCTTTATGCACTTTTAAAGTTAAAATATTGTTTCTGAATGAGGGTTCTTAATGAAAGTGAAACATCACTAGTAAAATTATCTACACCAAAGAATCCAATGACTAAGGGTGAACCCAAATAATTTCATGATGGAGAAAGAAGAAATCCCATAGTCAAATATCAACCATCCAATGAGAATGAGAAGCACATTAGTCTCTCAAGTGAAGAACCATGTAGTTCCTCTAATGAGTACATCAAGATTCCAAAGTAAAGGTACAAAATAAAATATGAATTTTTTGTATGAAATTGAGGAACCATGCACATTTGAAGTTTTAGTAACCCTCAACAAGTTGTTGATAGTTTGGGAAGTGAGTCCACTTACAACTTTTCCATCTTCTTTATAGGTGATTTCGATATCACTGCAAAGGGAATTGGTTTTGTTGATGGTAGTGAGACATATTTTGGATCAGATACAAAAGAAGAACATAAATAAGATTTACATTCACCACTTGAGATTCACTATGAAATACAAGACAAGCCCACAACACTTGGGTGTGAAGCAAAGAGTTTGGTGGAGGAGTAGGCCACCATCCATATACCATATGAGGAAAATATGATTGAAAGGTACGAACACAATTATGAGTTCTATATTCCTTTGTTCCATCATGAGTGTGCAACCATTTTCAAGGAGGATATTGGAATGGTTGATTCTTTTGGTATTAGTGCTCAAATTTTGGTGTTAAGGATGCAAGCAGTGATAGGATTGAATCATTGGATGGGAGTCTGGATGACTCACACATGAGGGATGAGACAATATGTGAAATCACACATCATTTTTTCAATGATCCATGGAGCACCTTATAATGACTACTCTTAGTCACAGAAGATAGGATACTACAAGTTTTGTCTAGAACCAATGGTGTACACAAGATTCTTGAAGATCTTGTTAAGAGAGTCTAAATGGAGAAGAGACAAAGTGGAGTTGTCAGAAGAGTCTCTAAATATGAAGTGTACATCATTATAAGAGATATGAAAGAGATGAAGAATGACTAATTACATTTGTTTATGGATTGATACATTTCTCTTAAATTTTTTGAAGAAAAGGTAGAAGTAGGAGAGTAGTTTCATGTGGATTTGGGAGATTCACATTCCTCTTTCATAACCACTATTTATCCTAGGTGTTAGGATGATTGCACACATAATGATTTTGAGGTACCTGATGTGCAAGGTGACAATGAGGACTGTTTAATGATGGAAGTGCTTGAAAAGAGTAGTGACATGGATTTTGATTGTAGAGTACTTGCTTTGCAATAGGAGGAAACTCATGAGAGGTTTAAATATGGAGAGAAATCATATCTACAATTGTTTGAGACAAGAACTCTCATGGAGGAACCAACTTTTATTGAATACTTTCATTCCATTTAGGAAGCAATGACAGACATCAAAGGTAACCTTTTAAATTTTTTCTAATAGAAATTATTTGTTCAAGCTTGTGGGGATGTATCATTGTGCATATTTGGGGGATGCAATAGAGATTGACAAGATATTTCTTGAGTGGGATTCCACCCAATATTATTTGAATAGTACTCATAATACACTTCAAGAATCTAAGAATCATATTGATTAGATTCATGAGAAGTTGTAAGGATTCACCCTCCATCTCCTACATTTTAGACAAGCATTCTCATATGGTCGATTGTATTCATGGACCAAAGGAGGAATTTCATGTGATGGTGGCACATGAGGTACATTATAATTTTCATGTGCTTGAGGAGTTTGAATTCAATCAAGATGAAGACCAAGCACCTGTACATTTCTAGAGATATTATGGGTTTCCTCTAGGAGGTTATTGCATAGTTTTGGAGGAGACACACGATCTCACTTCAGTTGATCCAACCTCACATCTGATGGATGATTATTTCCAAGATTTGGTTCATTATTGTTCATCCCACACACATATGGAATCCAAAACACATAGGGATGAATTTTGGGTGAATGGATTTTTCCTATTGGTGCCACATAAGGAGCAAGAAGCTCCCACATCTTCCAATGATGATTTCATGACCAGGACATGTGGTTTGAAAAGCACACCTATTCCTTCCTAACAACAACAGAGGCATACATTTGATGCATCCATCGTGCATAGCAGTGTATTGGATTTCCACCTAATCAATTTGAGTGGAAAACGTGATAGAGAGTTAATCCATTGTACTAGTGCACAACTTCCACTTGGAGTAGTTGATTTCTTCCCACCTGGATCAATCAACATGAGTATTTATTCATACATTGATTGGGTGGATATACAAATGATTGGGATGTGTACCCCATAGGGTAAACATATTTCTTGCATCAGTGGAGAATCATTAGACACATCATACATATTACGTGAGCAATGGAATGAGCATCTATGACTGTTATATGATGCTCTTAGTATACATGGATGGACATGACATCACCACCCGTGTCTTTGGAGTAGAAGTGATGTGAGTTTCAGTGTTAAATTTCACATGGATTCACATATTTCATAGAGAGTTAATATGATTTGGACCCATCTTGAGGATCTCTATGCTTGATGGGAGAGTCTCAAATAAGTTCAACTTTGCATTGGGAGTGATCAACTTCCAGTGTGGCGGTGTGGTCCTATCATCCTTCCCGATGATAGATACGTGTAGCTGATAATGAATGCTTTAGGAGGATCCATTTGAGATAGTGGGAACCTATAATTCATTTGAACGAAATATTTCCAAAAGTGCCATGGAAATATGGAGCTTTGCAAAGGAGACAATGGGATCCAATCATTCTTCTAATTTGTATTAAATGGGTTGAACATTTTGTTGCAAAGGAAAATGAGATAGTCATTTAGGGAATGGAAAAAATTATAGTAGTGCAATAGAAACATGATGGATATTTGGTACTTATCTTGGAATTGAGGATTCAAATTCTAGTAAGTTAGCAATATGTATTGAGGAGTTAAGTCATTGGTTGGCTTCATATATGGTTGGATTTGGATTCTTTCTTGAGAACAACTAATTTTGGTAGGGGGAAACTATCATGTTCCTATTTTTATTGCACCATGAAGAATCCCTCTAACACATTCAGTACCTTGGGTTCAAGAGGAAAATTAAATAAATGAACTAGCAATAAAATTGGACTATAGTTGTTTTGTATTAAATTAAATTAGAAGTGATGTAATCCTTATTTTGAATATTTAATTTTATTAATTATGATGTGAGTTGGAAAATTCCAAGGGACCCATGAGGGAACATAAAGAGATAATCATGGATATATGGGTTGTCAACCAATAAGGAAACTTGAATAAAAGTAGCATAAAGAAAGAAAGCAACCAAGTAGTAAAAGTAGAAAAGATGGAAAGCAACCAAAAGTAGGAAAAGTAGGAAAACCAACACAAAGCAGAAAGTCAGAAGTTTCCTAATTTTTTCACTCAAGAAGGAATAGTAAAAATACAAATTAGTCAAAAGGATTTAGGAAAAGATACAGATTCTCATTTTATTTAGTGAGGGTGAATTCATGAATTCAAGTGGGCCAAATGCAAAGCTGCTTGTCAAAGTAACATCAAACTCATCTCTAATTCCAGTCCCTAGAAAGAAGGGATTAGAATAAGGAAACAAAACAATAAAAAAAAGTTGATAAAAGGGGGATAGAGTTCCCCATTCACATATTTTTTTCATTTCTGTTTGGTTTTTATATCTCTAAGCTTTCAATTCGATTTGGAATATGTGCTCCTAGTCACAACTGGGTGATGTGCCCCTACTTCTTATTCATTTAGTTGAATCTTCAGCTAGAGTGTGTGGATGATGGAAACCAACCATTTTTATTTATTTTGTTGCATTTATTCACACTGATTCAACTCTGCTTTGAATTTCAAAGGAATAATTCTGAATCTAGTAGTTCGAATCCTCATGTTTTATAGTTCTTCTCCAGTGGTAATTTATTCTAATGAAGGATGTCACATCTTTATATTATTCTAGGAAGAATATCAGATCATATTTTATGTATTTTATGTTATGTTGAATCTATTTTATCAGTCATTAAATTTAGTAATGTATAAGTTTGAATTATTATGAGTTTTCTACACCCTCTCCAGATTTGAATATATTTGAATAGTTTTTACTATTGTTGCAGTATTCTATCTTCTGCTCAACTAATTTCTATTTTCTCAAATTTTTATGTTAAATAATATGATAATGAACATAATCCAAGTTGAATTTTGAAGATTCATTGCTATCTCACGTTGTTTGGATTTCCCTAAACTTAGATTAGTTGTGTAGTCCTGAATTATCATATATTTCCCAAATCCACCCAAACCACCAAATAAATTACCAAAATATGAAATAATTTCCTTTAAATGCATATATTACTATAAAAAAAGTATATATACATCCATTGAATCACCGGAAACTGTTGGGTTTCCACAGAAGTCCCTCGGACTAAAACTACGCAGTCTTAGGACCATCCTGGACTTGATGTACTTAGATAACATGCCCACCACAGTATGTATGAACTTAAAACCCCTCTCACTAAAGTTTTCAAACTTGTATACTCCTGCTGAAAATCATATCCTTGTGTTATTTTAGATCGAATTGAAACTTCAATATTTCCTAGTCTAGTATTCGAACTTATCTCTTTGTTTTCCTTGCATCTTTTTCCTAGTGTGTCGAGCTCCCTATTTGGTACATTAAATTTATATCCAATTTTTCAATGGTCATTTTATATATATTCTCGAACTGTAATCTCCCTTTTTTGAAATTTTATTAAAATGACCATTTTCACTTTTTTTTCCTATTTCGACCTTTGGCTAGTTTTGATGTCTAGGTCTCCAATTTGACCCAAATGCTCCCAAATATTATGAGAATGTGTATGAATGATATTTATAATTGAATATTTTGTTAAAGGATGATTTATGACCCTCCAATTAATTTTTCAAACTTGTTTAATATTCTGGCCAAAGTAGGAGTCTTTACTAGCAAATTGGGGTTCTAAGTTCCCCTGGGTAAATGATGGAAATGGCTAATCAAATGCTCCCATACTCACTCGAATTTATGAAAATAGGTAGATAATATTTAATTTAAATTGTTAAGGTCTCATATACATCATTATTCGTTTTATACAGGTTTTTATAGCCCTCTCCCAAACAGCTACAAAATCACTAATTCGACCCTTGGGGAAATGGAACCAAATCTTTTCCAAATGCAATTAAACTAAGTAAGATGACTTCAAATGCTTAATTTATGAACATGAAACTTGTAATAATAATAAATTAAATAAAATTCATCATAAATATATCATAGATACATTCTTCCATTCAAAATAATCAGCATTGCCATGGAATACATCAATATAGTGGGGAAATGGTCATTGTTTGCTCATTAATAGTCACTTTTACATACAACCCTTTGGTATTTCGAACAAATATTTTTTGAGAATGGATAAAATAGAATATTAAACTTATTACAATCAGAAATGGACTAGGATAAACTCTCCCAAACAGTACAATACCTCACCCAAAGCGTAATCCCTCCATGAGCAAGAATATGCAATAAGAACTCGAAATGGTTAAGAGAAAGTGATGCAATAGAAGGAATCATGATATTCCATATAGATTACACCTTCAAATACAACCTCCATTAATTATCCATGAAATAATTGAGTGTCCTCTCCAAACACCAACTTGGATGGGAATCTTTCACCCTTGAAATTGGCTAAGGAAAGAAACTAGGCATCCACTAGCTCTCTCAATTCACTAATGAAAATTTATGAAATGATAAAAAAAATCATCTGTTGGGGTATCCCTGCATTTTATAAACATCCTTATCCTTCTAAGGTTACCAATCCATACACAAACTCAAGACAATTCTAATTAGGGTGTGTGCTCAAGATTTGCCATGGGCCCTCCCTTTCCTAGCCTTCCATCTTCGCCCAATTTGAGTAGGAACCCATTGGTCTTCCCAAACTCACATGACCACCCTCTTGAATGCTATATTTCAACCTGACATGTCATATATTTCATATTTCATCCTTCAGATCTGATTTGTGTCATAGGTTTCATAGCATCTTCATCATTGTTATCAAAGAGCTAGGGAATCTAGTCCAAGTGTCTCACTAGCTCCAAAATGACTCTTCCTCTCCCATGTAAGTTATGTTTCCTTCCAAATTAAACCTATGATACATATGGCCAGGTGTATCAGCCTTCTAAATCATCCAATAAAGTTTAGTCTTCCCATGGATTCTAAATTGCATGAGGAGGATTCCATGTGGCACAAAAATTCTAGCTTGTGTGGGCCCCATAATATCCATGTGTCTCCATGCTCCATTTCCACTTCAATTTTCTCTTGTATTTATTTAAATAAATCCAATATTAAATATTTATTCCATTCTAATGTATGAACCATATCTATTATCTCCCTTATTAAAATTCCAAATGTATCCATCCAACCTAGGAAACTAGTAGGATTGATGGAATTGTCCCGCTATGCAAATATTTAAAATGGGGACATTACACGAACTCTTTGATTATTTTGATCAATGGTATACTCTTGGTATTCTATATGGTAATTATCCTTACTATTGATATTCTCCACACACTCTACAGTGGTGTGTTTTGTAGCTCAACAATTGCCACACCATTTTGGTTTAACATTGTTTGCATTATAATGACACTTGGATGTTGAATGAGGCTTAAAGCTTTCACATTGGTCATAGAAATAGCTTGATTGAGAAGTCAAAAGTTTCCTATTCATATTTATTTAGGAAAGAGTATTGGTTCTTCTTTACTAATCATATTTCCTCTAGGAAAGGTCTTCTTTATTCATGGAATGTCCTTCTGTCATCTTGAAATTGTAGATGATCATCATATTGAAAGTTTTCTTTAGTGTGACCTTCTAACGAGAAAGTCATGCACCGCAAGTCATTGTTCCTTAAAGAGAGTTGTTGAAGTGATTGCCGCATTATTTCTAGATTTTAATAAAGTATTATGTCGACAAGTTCGACCAAGAAGTATGTATTTAACACAATTTTAAATCTTAAATATTTAAAATGTTTTCATATGTCATAAATTTGAGAAAGAACATGGATGTTTTAATTCTTGTCTAAAGACGTGTGTTGGTGTAGCTTTCCTCTCTTCGATCCATGATCAATTTCTCCTTTGCGTGCAGTTAATCCCAAGATAGTAGCCTGATGGAGTGAGGTTTAGTCGGTAGCACCTCAAATGAAGATGTAGTCTTACTCGAGATATATTTCTATGGGTAACTTCTAGAACCAACTTTTCATAGTTGGGTGGGGTATTTCTCCTCCCTTGGTATTCCACCAAGGCACTCAACTGAAGCTGGTGGGTGGGGTATTTATACTTATTATGCTTAGTTAAGTTGCAACACAACTCATTGTTCGACACTAACCCAATGCAACATGTATAAATTCAATGATAATAGTGTGAGAGATACATGTAAATTCATTTGTAAACAAACACATAACATTCATTCACAACAAAATATATATATTTGACTTAAACAAATTCATAATTCACACATTCAACACAGTATCTAGCGTGGAAACTCTTCTGGGAAAAACCACAAAGGCTCTCTTCATCTGGCATGAGAAATATATGCACCCTTTAGTCTGCACACTAAGCTACATACTTGGTTCTATATCTTTCTTCCTTATCTATACCAACTTATTTCTCCTCTCATGATCTCTAGTGTTCTTTCACTATTCTTTATTTACTTAACTCTATTAATGATCCATACACATCATGGATCGACTCAACTTCATCTATGACTCTACTATCAATCTGCACATAGCTTGGATCGACTCAATCTCTTCTACAGTCCTGTGCACTCATCCGCAGGTTCTTCAACTACTCTTCATGACTCAAAACACTAATATAAAACACAACTTACAGAAGCTAACAAACATCCCTGAGACAATTGATTAGGAGCTAACCCACATACAACTTGGATTCCTCCTTTTATAGACTCTTACATGTCACTCTCAGCCAAATTCATACAGTTAGAAAACAAGTTGTCTTTCCTATTCTATTGACATATGTTAGTAGAAACTAATGGCCCGACTTACAAAGATGCTTCCATACATTGGGCTTCCATTGAATCTAGCTGAACTTGTACCCACGATCCTTTTTAATTGTCTATTTCTAGCCGTTACACCACTCTACGCCTTCTAACATGGTTTATTTGATCACATATTTCCTTCTCATGCCTTTCCTTCTGTCGTGGCTTCTCTTCTGTTCTGAACTCTTTTCTGTCATGAACTCTCTTCTGTCATTCACTCTTGTTTGTTGCAAACTCTCTTATGTCATGAAATCTCTTCTTTCATGAACTCTCTTTTGTCGCAAACTCTCTTCTTTCGCTGCTTCTTTCCTTATCTCTTTCTACTTTGTTTGCTCGTGTTCCTTCTCTGTCGCATCCTCCTTCCTTAGTACTTATTCTATCTTGTCCTTACTTCCTTCCATGACTGCTTCTGTTGGAGCTCCTTTTCCTTCTTGTGACCTGACTCTTTTCATTCTTGGTAAGAATTCTAAATGCATTCTGCCTATCTTTCCATAGGCCCAACAGGCCCCCCACAATCACATGTGGCTCGTCTTGAGCCACACGAAGTTATTCTTCCATTTCTTGACTTGTGCCGACTTTAATTCGAAAATATTGCAATATTTTCACTACTTTCTCTACCTCCTGTCGCACATCTTCCCCTGTTTTCTTCAACTTCTCCACAAAGTGGGAAATGACGTGTTCCATCGCTATGAGCCTTGTTGCTTCCAATACCCATTGCACCTTTTGATGTACAGGCTAAATAATTCATGTAATCTGATCTGCTTCAGCCTTAACTCTTCAACTTTATCTTCCCTTTGTTGTTGTTCCATGCGTAGCACTGTCACTTCATGTTATATATTCTTCATTTTTGCTTCCTTAGCCTTCTTCTCTACCAAGGGTAACTTTTTCATCTCATTCTTTAGATGAGTTACTTTTGTCTTAGATGTGTGCAGATGCTCTGCAAATTTCTGTAGTTTGGTGTCACCAATCAAGGCTTCCCAAGTCCAAGACACTTGGTCAACATCCTTGGCACAGGATGACTCAGCTTGTTCAATTCTCTTCATAGCCTATGTTGCTGGTTTCCTTCTTTCTTCTATCGTATATATTTACAGTTTCAGAGAAGATATACATAAGAGATGGAAAATTTCATAAACATCACCATTTCTAAAAATTGAAGATGAAATCCCAAGTTCTTTCCTGAGCATTCTTTTCTTTGGATTCTTCACTCTTAGAGGAAGACCCTTTTTCTCAACTTCTTCTTCGTTGATAATGAAATTCTAACATCTAATCATTTTCTTTATTTTAGTAATGATGAAGTTTGTCATCTCATTGACGTCTTCCATTTTATCACGTATGGCTTTAATTTTTTCCAGATCAAGTTTTATGCCTTCTTTACAGACGACATAGCCCAACAATACTCCTATGGGGATGACGTAAATGCAATTAATTGTATTTCGATACATTTGTATTTTTAGCACATTTCTAGCATCAGTTAGATCCACCACACATGGTCTTTTAGCATTGTATAAATGGTTCATTCATCAAATTAAATAGCCATTTTTTTGTAAAAGTACCCCTAAAAATATTTTATGACAATCTTGGAGAAGACAACTAGAGTATTCTTCAGTCTAAAAGGAATAAACTTGTATGCAAATGATCCATATTCATAGACAGATGTGATTTTTTTTCTGATCTCCATTTGTTTATAGGAACCTATTTATAACCAGAGAATCCATGTGTGAAAGAATCACAATCATGATTGGAAACTTCATTAATAATTTTGTCAGTGAAAGGCATCGAAAATGGATCTATGAGGGTTACTTTGTTTAGACCTCTAAAGTCAACATAGATCTGATGTCCCTTAGGGTCATGTTTCTTTCGTTGCATGACAATAGGGCTGGCCCATTCCGATTGATCAATAGGGTATACAATTCCTGCAGCTAGAATACTCTTGATTTGTTTCTTACTTATGTCCTTATACTTATGAGTGAGTTTGTATGGTAATTTATTGAAAGGTTTGGCATCGGGAATTATTTCAATTTTCATCTCCCCCATTTCTTGGACCAATCCTTTCAATTCTTTATAATCTCAGATAAAATGTATTGATACTCCTTAAGAAGGCTTGTATTTTTGTAGTATGTTTCTCCAAACAATAGTTTCCTATTTTCTCCATTTTGGGTCTGTTTATGCCAGAAATTGTTTCCAGACTACGAGAAAACAAGCCAACATAATCTCAAATATTTAATCAAACAAAACTAGGTTTTTAGGGTTTTTAAAGGTTTTCTGGTTGTGAAGTTTGGTGACAAGAGGGAATAGATTCATAACCCAAATAAGAACTAAATCACAAGTAAAGAAAAACTGAGATGCATAACATAATAACCATGTATCCAACATAAAATAACAATGAAGTTCATCCACAAATGGCAAGCACTACAAGCATAAAAACTATAAACTAGCAATGAAATTACCAATTGTGTAGCTAAACAAGGTAGAAATGAAGCCAAAGAACAGACTGAAGGGTAAAATGGATCATATATTTCATAATCAGTTCCTCAAATGCACATGAGAGTCAAATACTTAGCTTATCAACAAGTCAGGAGACCTCCTCTAGCCAGCCAAAAGTCGAACCCTTAGTCCTCTTTGTGACCTCCTTAAATACTATCTTTCAAAATTCAATTAAAGGCTAAACCCTAACTGCTTTTCAACCTACTCATCGAAATGGTTTTATCAAAATAGTAATTACAAAAGTAAAATATTCTTCAAAAAATAACAAGTAACTGATTTTTCTAACAATCCTCATAGATCTTTAGCAGCTTCTGCTAACAAAGCTATCCCCTCTAAGGATTGGGCCTTTCTCCTAGCCTTTAGCCGCTCTGCTTCCATCTCTATCATTCTTCTAGTAATCTCTTCATTTTGTTGCTGTAAATCTCTGATGGTCTGTTTTAGCTCTGTGAATTGTAGCTCTATACTTCTTTTCCTTTTTAAGGCCTCTTTGGAGACTGCAATTAGTTCCTGATAGTGATTATTCACCTCTTCTAGGTCTTCTCTAAGTCTCTTATTAGCCATAATCAAACCATCACTTGTCTCCTGCATATACTTTACTTGATGTTTATACTGCTTTATAGTTCTCTGTAAATTTTCTTTCTCTGATTCAAATGCTTTGTTTACTGTTGTACTTTGTAGCTCATTAGGAAGCCATGGAATGTTAAGTCTTCTAAATATTTCCTCATCTTTAGGCAGCAGCTCTGTAGAAGTATCATGAAAACTTAAGTTTTCTTGAGTCTCAGTTTCACCATGAACATTTTCATCAACCAACAATTTTTTTTCTGAATGAGAAACCTCTATTTCATTTTTTTGTTGTTCTTTTAACATTTGACCTCGTATTTCCAAAAATACAGCAGACAATTTGGTCTCAGTGAGGCTAGATTCTTCTTATGATTTCAATGGTTTTTTTCCTTTGCTGTCACCCTTGCCAACATCCAGCTTTTCATCAGAGGAAGAATTATCAATCATAGTTACCCCTTCTATATTCAACTTAGGTTTTAGTAATTTCTTCATGTTTAGCCTTAATTTGTTTCTGGGTCTAGTATTTGGTCTCCAGCCTGGAGCAAGTTCTCCTACCATTTTTAACCCCTGTTGCTTCAGCCACCAAATCTGTAGTCAATTTGAACTTCAAAGTATCAAATGATACAATATCTTTGTCATAACACTGAGCAAATCTATGAGAGACTTCAGCATTATATCCATCAATATTTTTAAAAAGGTTCAACCATCCAGTATTTTCAAATAGTTCAGCACATCCTGGAAATTTGTCTATCCAACTGAGATTAGTGGGCTCATCCCTATTAGTCTTCCCACTCCTCTTCATCTTTTGTGTGGTTTTTAGAACCTGTTAGTAACTTCACAGCCTATTTTCTTCAAGTTTGCACAGTCTTGGCAGTCAATTTTCCTTTGCACTCTCACAGGCTATTTGTCTTCAATTTTACACAGCCTATTCTATCACCAATTCAGGAAATGCTTTGTTCCAAATTTAAATAATTCAGGTTAAACACAGCACCAGAAATATCTAACAGTGTTGTTCTAAACTTTACTAATATCAAACGATGCTCATTTAGACTTTTGGACTAATATCTCACCATTGAAAGTTTGTTGAATAAATAAATTCATGTCTTCCTCTAACAGTTTGACATCATAAGGATTAGCAGGAAAAAACCCCAATTTTAACAGGTCATGACCAAGGTCAAGTGAGATACCTCATTCAAAGCTTAATGCGGGTGTTAGAAGTTGATTCCTAGATTGGCTAGATGTCGAATTGAACGCTCCAGGTGTCTTCAACTCTCCAGCTCACCTCTAACTGTCATGATGGGAAACCCTAATTCTTCCTTCAACTGCCAAATTCCAATTTTTTAGCAATGTGTCTCCACCCCGGTGTCCACCAGCTTTGTAATCTTTAGTTTGAGAACCTCTTCCCGAAAATCTTACCTTATTCCACTCTCTGTCTTGATTTGCCACACATTTGCATCAAACTATCACGATCTCTCTCACATGATGACCAAACACCTGTTTACATGATTATCCTGGACAGACACGTATCAAACCTACTTATTGATGTGATTAGTCACCCTAGAAATGAAATCATTGAAGAAATCGGAGTGAAAAATGACCAATTGAGCACTCGCGACTTTCTTGTAGCGCGCTAGTGCATTTTTTTCGCTCTTGCGCTACAAGAAAGTTTAAAAATATAATTTGTGTTATTTGATCAATAATCCAACTTTAAAACTAGGTTTATATGATTAAACCTTGATCTTAGTGCTATTCATGAAACCATTAATCAAAATATACTCTATAGAACCCTTCAAAACATCGGAAAAAACAAAAATGATAAAGAACTAAAGGCATAAACTTATAATTGAGCTCAACACAAAAATTTCCTAGAAGTAAGCAAATTAGCAAGTTTAAAAAAAAACACAAACAAAATATAATACTGAAGAAAAAAAATTCATGACTTAACATCTGGCTCCTGCTGCGGGATGACATCCTCCTTGTGAGGCTTCAAGAACCTGTAGACTAGTGCCTTCTTTTCTGTTACCTACTAGTCTGCAAAATTTCCACTGGGTTATGGAGTCCTTATTGTGTTTTACTCACACCAGTATATACAATGGAAAAGTAAAATCCACTCAAAAACTGTAGAAATGGTTGAGGAATTGTCCATTGACTGGACTTGATAATTCCTCTCCTTCCAAAGACTGCAGGACAAAAGTGTTATTTTCCAAAATCTTAGACACTAGGAAAGGGCCAAACCGGAGATTATCAAATTTTCCATGTTTCCCTTTTTGCTCTTTTCTTGCATCCCACCTCATAACCATATCACCAATTGAGAAAGTGTTATCTTTGATTTTCCTGTCAAATCTGTTTTTAATCTTCAATCTGTATAACTATGCCTTTTCTTCCACTTTTTCCCTGTTCTGCTACAACTCTATCATCTCATAAATCCTTCTCTGCATATCATTAGGTTCTTCCTGACAATTCTGAAGAAACTTCATCACTAGGATGCCCAACTGAATAGGAAAAATTGCTTCTGTACCATACACTAATTGGAAAGGAGAAGTTCCAATTTCTTGTTTGATTGTTATTCTATCAGGCCATAATGCATATTTCAGCATAGAATCCCATGATCTCTTATTATGCTTTAGCAACTTTTCTGATACTCTGAATGATGTTTTTATTTGAGGACTCAGCTAAACCATTACCTTGGGGATAGTAAGGAGATGAATGTTTCAGTAAGATACCATTCTTTTCACAAAATGATTCCATCGCCTTAGACTTAAAATCCTTTGCATTATCTGTTACTATTTTCTGAGGACACCCAAACCTACTGAGGATATTTTCTTCAATAAATTCCATAATCACTTTATCTGTGTCATTCCTAGTAGGGATAAATTCCACCTACTTGGTAAAGAAGTCAGTTGTAGTTAGAATCCACCTATGTTCACCTGAGGAAGATGGACTTATCTCTCCTATAAATTCTAGACCCCATTGCTGGAAAGGAGCACTTACTGCAATAGGTTTTAGGGGCAATGACAACAATTTTTGTTTGCTAGCAAACTTTTGACAAGGGATATAGGCTCTTACCTGTTGATATACATCTATAAATAAAGAGGGCCAATGGTACCCATCTCTTAAAATCTTGTATGCTGTTGCCTTCCAGTACTTGTGAACTCCACAAGCACCCTCATGAGATTCAGAAATCACTCCTTCAATTTCAGATTTATCCAAGCATCTGAGTAGAATACCGCTTGGGTCCTTCCGAAATAACTGCTCTTCTACTAAACAATACTTAGTAGTTCTTAGCTTCAAAGATCTAGCAACTTTTCTATCTAAATGCTCAGGACGTTGCAAATACAACATAAAATACACAACGTCTGCGTACCATGTGGATGCTGAATAATAGTCCATAATCTTATCTTTTTCCAACATTGCTTGATCTCCTTCCTGAGCTAGCTCTTCAGCCATCACATGCAATCCCAAAGCTTGGTAATTTGATTCAGCCAGCAGCTTAGCTAAACCTTGTCCCTTGACTAGTTTGGTAGGTCTGATATCTACATCATACTCCATGATTTTAACAATCCACCTGCCTCTTTTCCCTTCACTATCAGGCTATGTCAAAACATCTTTTACAGCAACATTAGGCACATATGAAATAACTTTGGAATGCAAAACATAGATTCTAAAAAAATTTAAAGCTTTTACCAAAGCATAGGCATGTTTTTCTAAGATATTGTATTTTAATTCAAAATCTCTGAGAGTTTTGCTAAAGAATGCAATAGGTTGCTCCAGACCCTCCTTATTTTTCTGCAACAGAACAGCTGCTAGTGTATCCTCCGATGCAACTGAGAATGTTAGAAATTCTCTGGTAAAATATGGACTTACTAATACAGGGGCTTTAGTAAGAGCCATTTTGATTTTTTCAAATGCATTCTTTGCTTTAGTGGTCCACTTGACCTCTTGATCCTTTCTAAGCATGGCTGTAATCTGCTTGATAATCTCAGCAAAGTTTGGTATAAAACAACGCAGAAAATTAATTTTACCGATGAAAGATTGGACATCATTTTTACTTCTTGGTAAACTTATCTTCAATATTGTTTTCACCCTTTCGGGATCAATCCTTATACCATCGGCAGAAACTAAATGACCCAATAATTTTCCTTCGTGTACAGCAAAGTGTGACTTCCTTGGATTCAAGGACAAGCCAGATTTTCTACATTTCAAGAAAGTCTGCTTCAAATGCTTTAGATGTTCATCATCTGATTGTGAAAAAATAGTAATATCATCTAAGTAAATGACCACAAACTTGTCCTTCTCTCTGACAAAAGCTATATCCATAGCCCTCTGAAAAGTGGCTCCAGCGTTCATTAGACCAAAAGGCATCTTATCATACATGAAAGTTCACCAAGGAGTGGTAAAAATTGTTTTCTCCTTATCATTAGGATGCATAGAAATCTGATTGTACCCTGATAAACCATCAACCATTGAGATCCTTTGTTCCCCAACCACTTTCTGCAATATTTGCTCAATTTTAGGCAGAGGATAATTATCCTTTAGTGAAGATTTGTTCAAATTTCTAAAGTCAACACACAGTCTGATTTCTCCATTCTTTTTCCTAACAAGAGCTAGATCAGCCACCCATGAAGAGTACCTGAGGGGTACTATGATCTTGGCATCCAATAACTTCTTCACTTCTTTTTCAATAACATGAAACAAGGCTGGATTAATCCTCCTTAATTTCTGATGAAAAGGTTTAACATTTGGTTTTAAAGGGACTTTATGCTGTATAATTCCAGTATCATTCATTCTCAATTCTTCATAAGACCATGCAAAAACATCAACATGTTCCTTTAACAACTTTATGTACCTATTTCTTTGTTCAGCTGTAATTGCTTTCAAAACTTTTACCATTCTAGGATGTTCTGCATAGCCAATGTTACAATCCACCACATTCTCTTCTGAGGACTGTACAATAGGTTTTAAAAGTGTATCATCTTTAGAAAATATCCTTTCCAAAGGTACCAAACCTTTTGGGATGAAATTACTTTTTAATTCAATGATTTTGTGTCCAGCTATCTCATTTTCAGCAATCTCTTCCACCTCTCCATCCCCTTCATCTTCCTCTTGATCAATCAGGGAATTAGAAAACTCATGTGCAAGCTCTAAAAACCTTTTAATTTCAATGTCATCTTCAAACACTCTCCATTGCTTTACATTATCAGGTACAGATGGTCTGTACCTAACTTCAATGGGATACCTCAACTGTGTAGTTTTGAGGATTCTAAAGTGTGTAGCAGCCAAGGCCAATGAATCTGCAGTCCGATTATGGTCTCTTGGAATATAGGTAATGTTAAAGGCTACAAAATAATTTTCAATCATGTCCCATACCTCATTTCGATAGACTTTCAGCAAATCCCGTTTCACTTGATAGTTGTTCTTCACCTATTGAACAACTAATTCGGAGTCACCAAATGCAGAAATCTGCTGAATGCCCAAATCGTTTACAGCCTTCAATCCTAACAGCAAAGCTTCATATTCAACAGTATTGTTTGTAGTAATAAATTCTAATTTATACATCAGCTTTACTGTTTCACCCCCAGGATATATAAGAAGAACCCCTGCTCCAGCACCTTCTTTGCAAGAATATCCATCAAAGTATAATTGCCAATGCTCATCCTCATATTCCCTACTGCATTTTACAGGCTATTCCCTTTCGACATGTAACAAACCAGTAGTATTGTCATTATCATCAAAATGTAACATGCAAGTACCCATATCCTTATCAACATCATACATAGGATGGTTGGTAGGGTTCTTTTCATCTGTGACAATATAGGCAAACTGAAGCTCTCTGTACAGCCTTCTGTTTTCTCCTCCAAACACAGGATTAGTATCATATGATAAATCCATTTGTAAGGTTCCACCGACTTTCTTTGCCCAAGATCTAGAGAGAATTAACCCAAATTTAGGTGTAATATCAGATACAACTACATCCATGTTTACACTTTTCATGGGTAATTGAGCCAAACTGACAACCATGTCCTTTATTACCCCTAAACACTTCACAGCTCGTGAATCAAATGCATACAAATCATGATAGGGTTTGGTTATACTTAGACCTAAAACCTCCATAATAGCCTTCAGCATTAAATTGTGTGATGCTCCTGAATCTAACAAACAATTATGTATCATTTGTTCATGGACAGTCAGAGTAATATAGAATGGAGGTGAAGCATTTGCTTCATTATCAGATTTTTCAGCCAAGGCTGATCCAATGAAAATCCTAGGATTCTCTTCTTCCAAATTCACTGTATCAGAAATAGGCTGATTGTTTGCTGAATTAATCATTTTAAGAACTGATTCTTTATAAGAAGGATTTTTCATCAGTTCAGTTAAAGGCATAGGAATCTTTAACTTGCCTAATTCATTTTCCAGGCTAAAATTTTGCACAGTTTTATTTACCTCTTCAACCTCCATGTTCTTCCTTCGTTTTTCTGGTATATGTTTTTTCTATGACACAGGATCAGATTGCTACTTAGCAGGAACAACTACCTTCTTCTTTGGACTTTGTACTACTTGTTTTGGACCTGACCTTAGATTCACAGTATTCTTAAGTTCATTTTGACAAACATCAGCAATTACAACAGTCATTTTTAGACTCAAATCATCCTCTGTTTCAAACATATCAGCATCATAACATTCTGCGTTTAAAAAATCCTCTTTAGTGACAAAACCCTCAGACAATTTTTCTCCAAAATGGTTCATATCTTGATCTATGTCTTCAGATAGCACTTCTTCATCAATCTCTTCTTCATCAACAACATTGTTCTGAAGAGATGGTGGTACTCTTTGGTCCTCAGTTTCTCTCCGTTCTCGCTGAATATCATTATTCCTTCATTCTCTAGGTATGAAACGAGGAGCAAATTGTATTCGGAATTGGGTCGGGTTGTTAGGGTTTCTTTCACCTTCTTGAATAGGCTTGCTGGAATTTTTCTCTAGTTCTAATTTGTTT
Source organism: Pseudotsuga menziesii (assembly GCA_001517045.1). Classification (NCBI taxonomy): domain Eukaryota; kingdom Viridiplantae; phylum Streptophyta; class Pinopsida; order Pinales; family Pinaceae; genus Pseudotsuga; species Pseudotsuga menziesii. The sequence goes on along the minus strand of LPNX011110556.1, from coordinate 325,079 downwards.
AATTTTGCATTCAAAATCTTCACTAATATGTTTCTGAAGGCTTTATATCTGCAGGAATTCTACTGTACATTTTGTTAAATCTCTTTGAATTTTTTTTAATAGTTTCATCCTTTTTTCTTCTAAGGGCTCCAAACTCAGTTATGTAATAAGTATGGTCTTTGGTGTCACCCCATTGTCTCATGAAGAGGTCCTGAAGCTCTTCAATGATGGTGATAGAGTTAGCAGGTAGCTCCCTAAACCATTTTCTGACATCTCCATCAAGGCTCTGCACAAACATTCTCATCCATACGTCCTTGGCTTCAATGTTTTGGTTATCAGCATAGCTAAGAAAAGCTTCCCAGTGTTCTTCAGCTGTACTTTCACCCTGTCCATTAACCCTAGGCAAGTATTCCTGATTGTCACCTCTGGACAATGCATTTAAAGGATGAGGCAAAACCAATGGTGCATATCTGGCTGCAACCATTCGGTCCATCATGTCTATAGGCTGATTTTGGGCTGCCATTTTAAGGGTGACTGACTTTGGTGATGGAGAGGTTTGGCTGGAACCTGGATGAAAGGGGTTTTTAGATGCTTTCAACTAAAATAGAGGTATCTTACCAGGAGAGACTGTTTTAGCTTTTCTGAAAGATTGAGGATCAATGAAAATTTGGAATTTACTGACAGGAATTATAGGCTTTAACCAAGGTGAATTTTCTTCTTCTTTTCTCAATGCAGATGAAGGTGATGAAGCATTCAATTGGTCTGGGTCACATAGGGATGGTAATGAATGAGACCTTCTAATATTCCTTACTGTATTCAATATCTGTTCAGGGTCTGTAACACCCAACTGAAATGGTGAAATAGGTATGTTTCTAGTTCCAATTCCCCTAGTAGCCACTGTGACAAACTGGTGAAAAGTAGTCTTAAAGATATGCTGGCTTAAGTTCACCTCTTAAAACCAGTGAATTGATAAGTATCCTAGGGAAAAATTTGTTTTCAACTTCGTTCCCCAGCAACGGCGCCAAAGATGTTTATGCCAAAAATTGTTTCCAGACTATGAGAAAACAAGCCAACATAATCTCAAATATTTAATCAAACAAAACTAGGTTTTTAGGGTTTTTAAAGGTTTTTTGGTTGTGAAGTTTGGTGACAAGAGGGAATACATTCATAACCCAAATAAGAACTAAATCACAAGTAAAGAAAAACTAAGATGCATAACATAATAACCATGTATCCAACAGAAAAATAACATTGAAGTTCATCCACAAATGGCAAGCACTACAAGCATAAAAAATATAAACCAGCAATGAAATTACCAATTGTGTAGCTAAACAAGGTAGAAATGAATCCAAAGAACAGACTGAAGGGTAAAATGGAGCATATATTTCATAATCAGTTCCTCAAATGCACATGAGAGTCAAATACTTAGCTTATCAACAAGTCAGGGGACCTTCTCTATCCAGCCAAAAGTCGAACCCTTAGTCCTCTTTGTGACCTCCTTAAATACTATCTTTCAAAATTCAATTAAAGGCTAAACCCTAACTGCTTTTCATCCTACTCATCGAAATGGTTTTATCAAAATAGTAACTACAAAAGTAAAATATTCTTCAAAACATAACAAGTAACTGATTTTGCTAACAATCCTCATAGATCTTTAGCAGCTTCTACTAAAAAATCTATCCCCTCTAAGGCTTGGGCCTTTCTCCTAGCCTTTAGCTGCTCTGCTTCCATCTCTGTCATTCTTCTAGTAAGCTCTTCATTTTGTTGCTGTAAATATCTGATGGTTTATTTTAGCTCTGTGAATTGTAGCTCTGTATATTTTTCCTTTTTAAGGCCTCTTTGGAGACTGCAATTAGTTCCTGATAGTGATTATTCACCTCTTCTAGGTCTTCTCTAAGTATCTTATTAGCCATAATCAAACCATCACTTGTCTCATGCATATACTTTACTTGATGTTTATACTACTTTATAGTTCTTTGTAAATTTTCTTTCTCTGAGTCAAATGCTTTGTTTCCTGTTGTACTTTGCAGCTCATTAGGAAGCCATGGAATGTTAAGTCTTCTAAAGATTTCCTCATCTTTAGGCAGCAGCTCTGTAGAAGTATCATGAAAACTTAAGTTTTCTTGAGTCTCAGTTTCACCATGAACATTTTCATCAACCAACAATTTGTTTTCTGAATGAGAAACCTCTATTCCATTTTTTATTTGTTCTTTTAACATTTGACCTCGTATTTCCAAAAATACAGCAGACAATTTGGTCTCAGCGAGGCTAGATTCTTCTTCTGATTTCAATGGTTTTTTTCCTTTGCTGTCACCCTTGCCAACATCCAGCTTTTCATCAGAGGAATAATTATCAATCACAGTTACCCCTTCTGTATTCAACTTAGGTTTTAGTAATTTCTTCATGTTTAGCCTTAATTTGTTTCTGGGTTTAGTCTTTGGTCTCCATCCTGGAGCAAGTTCTCCTACCATTTTTAACCCCTGTTGCTTCAGCCACCAAATATGTAGTCAATTTGAACTTCAAAGTATCAAATGATACAATATCTTTGTCATAACACTGAGCAAACTTGTGAGAGACTTCAGCATTATATCCATCAATCTTTTAAAAAAAGTTCAACCATCTAGCATTTTCAAATAGTTAAGCACATCCTAGAAATTTGTCTATCCAACTGAGATCAGTGGGATCAGTCCTATTAGTCTTCCCACTCCTCTTCATCTTTTGTGTGGTTTTCAGAACCTGTTAGTAACTTCCCAGCCTATTTTCTTCAAGTTTGCACAATCTTGGCAGTGAATTTTCCTTTGAACTCTCACAAGTTGTTTGTCTTCAATTTTACATAGTCTATTCTATCACCAATTCAGGAAATGATTTGTACCAAGTTTAAATATAGCGGGTTAAACATAGCACTAGAAATATATAATAGTGTTGTTCTGAACTTTACTAATATCAAACGATTCTCATTTAGACTTTTGGACTAATATCTCACCATTGAAAGTTTGTTGAATAAATAAATTCATGTCTTCCTCTAAGAATTTGACATCATAAGGCTTAGCAGGAAAAAACCCCAATTTTAAAAGGTCGTGACCAAGGTCACGCGAGATACCTCATTCAAATCTTAATGCGGGTGTTAGAAGTTGATTCCTGGATTGGTTAGATGTCGAATTGAATGCTCCAGGTCTCTTGAAATCTCCAGCTCACCTCTAACTGTCATGCTGGGAAACCCTAATTCTTCCTTCAACTGCCAAATTCTGATTTTTTAGCAATGTGTCTCCACCCCGGTCTCCACCAGGTTCGTAATATTCCGTTTGAGAACCTCTTCCTGAAAATCTTTCCTTATTCCACTCTCTGTCTTGATTTGCCACACATTTGCATCAAACTGTCACGATCTCTCTCACACAATGAACAAACACCTGTTTACATGATTAGCCTGGATAGACACATATCAAACCTGCTTATTGATGTGATTAGTCACCCTAGGAACAAAATCATTGAAGAAATCAGAATGAAAAATGACCAATTGAGCACTCACGACTTTCTTGTAGTGCGCTAGTGCATTTTTTTCGCTCTTGCGCTACAAGAAAGTTTAAAAATATAATTTGTGTTATTTGATCAATAATCCAACTTTAAAACTAGGTTTATTTGATTAAACCTTGATCTTAGTGCTATTCATGAAACCATTAATCAAAATATACTCTATAGAACCCTTCAAAACATCGGAAAAAACAAAAATGATAAATACCTAAAGGCATAAACTTAAAATTGAGCTAAAAACCAAAATTTCCTAGAAGTAAGAAAATTAGCAAGTTTAAAAAAAAACACAAAAAAATATAATACTGAAGAAAAAAAATTCATGACTTAACATCTGGATCTTGCTACAGGATGAAGTCCTCCTTGTGAGGCTTCAAGAACCTGTAGACCAGTGCCTTCTTTTCTGTTACCAACTAGTTTGGAAAATTTCCACTGGGTTATGGAGTCCTTATTGTGTTTTACTCACACCGGTATATACAATGGAAAAGTAAAATTCCCCTCAAAAACTGTAGAAATGCTTGAGGAATCATCCATTGACTGGACTTGATAATTCCTTGCCTTCCAAAGACTGCAAGACAAAAGTGTTATTTTCCAAAATCTTAGACACTAGGAAAGGGCCAAACCAGAGATTATCAAATTTTCCATGTTTCCCTTTTTGCTCTTTTCTTGCATCCCACCTCAGAACCATATCACCAATTGAGAAATTGTTATCTTTGATTTTCCTGACAAATATGTTTTTAATCTTCAATCTGTATAACTGTGCCTTTTCTTCCACTTTTTCCCTGTTCTGCTGCAACTCTATCATCTCATAAATCCTTCTCTGCATATCATTAGGTTCTTCCTAACAATTCTGAAGAAACTTCATCACTGGGATGCCCAACTGAACAGGAAAAACTGCTTCTGTACCATACACTAATTGGAAAGGAGAAGTTCCAATTGCTTGTTTGACTATTATTCTATCATCCCATAATGCATATTTCAGCATAGAATCCCATGATCTCTTATTATGCTTTAGCAACTTTCTGATACTCTGAATGATGTTTTTATTTGAGGACTCAGCTAAACCATTACCTTGGGGATAGTAAGGAGTTGAATGTTTCAACAAGATACCATTCTTTTCACAAAATGCTTCCATTTCCTTAGACTTAAAAGCCTTTGCATTATTTGTTACTATTTTCTGAGGACACCCAAACCTACTGAGGATATTTTCTTCAATAAATTCCATAATCACTTTATCTGTGTCATTCCTAGTAGGGATAGCTTCCACCCACTTGGTAAAGAAGTCAGTTGCAGTTAGAATCCACCTGTGTTGACCTGAGGAAGATGGACTTATCTCTCCTATAAAGTCCATACCCCATTGCTGGAAAAGAGAATTTACTGCAATAGGTTTTAGGGGCAATGAAAGCAATTTTTGTTTTCCAGCAAACTTCTAACAAGGGATACAGGCTCTTACCTATTGATATACATCTATAAACAAAGAGGGCCAATAGTACCCAGCTCTTAAAATATTGTATGATGTTTCCTTCCAGTACTTGTGACCTCCACAAGCACCCTCATGAGATTCAGAAATCACTCCTTCAATTTCAGATTTATCCAAGCATCTGAGTAGAATACTGCCTTGGTCCTTCCGGAATAAATCCTCTTCTACTAAACAATACTTAGTAGTTCTTAGCTTCAAATATCTAGCAACTTTTCTATCTAAATGCTCAGGACATTGAAAATACAACAGAAAATACACAATGTTTGCGTACCATGTGGATGCTGAATAATAGTCCATAATCTTTTCTTTTTCCAACATTGCTTGATCTTCTTCCTAAGCTAGCTCTTCAGCCATCACATGCAATCCCAAAGCTTGGCAATTTGATTCAGCCAAGAAATTAGCTAAACCTTGTCCCTTGACTAGTTCGGTAGGTCTGATATCTACATCATACTCCATGATTTTAGCAATCCACCTGCCTCCTTTCCCTTCACTATCAGGCTATGTCAAAACATCTTTTACAGTAGCATTAGGCACATATGAAATAAATTTAGAATGCAAAACATAGATTCTGAAAAACTTTAAAGCTTTTACCAAAGCATAGGCCTGTTTTTCTAAGATACTGTATTTTAATTCAGAATCTCTGAGAGTTTTGCTGAAGAATGCAATAGGTTGCTCCAGACCCTCCTTATTTTTCTGCAACAGAACAGCTGCTAGTGTATCGTCCGATGCAAATGAGAATGTTAGAAATTCTCTGGTAAAATATGGAATTACTAATACAGGGGCTTCAGTAAGAGCCATTTTGATTTTTTCAAATGCATTCTTTGCTTCAATGGTCCACTTGACCTCTTGATCCTTTCTAAGCATGGCTATAATCTGCTTGATAATCTCAGCAAAGTTTGGTATAAAACAACACAGAAAATTAATTTTACCGATGAAAGATTGGACATCCTTTTTACTTCTTGGTAAACTTATCTTCAATATTGCTTTCACCCTTTCGAGATCAATCCTTATACCATCAGCAGAAACTAAATGACCCAGTAATTTTCCTTCCTGTACAACAAAGTGTGACTTCATTGGATTCAAGGGCAAGCCAAATTTTCTAAATTTCAAGAAAGTCTGCTTCGAATGCTTTAGATGTTCATCATCTGATTGTGAAAAAACAGTAATATCATCTAAGTAAATTACCACAAACTTGTCCTTCTCTCTGACAAAATCTATATCCATAGCCCTCTAAAAGTGGCTCCTACGTTCATTAGACCAAAAGGCATCTTATCATACATGAAAGTTCCCCAAGGAGTGGTAAAAGTTGTTTTCTCCTTATCATTAGGATGCATATAAATCTGATTGTACCCTGAGAAACCATTAACCATTGAGATCCTCTGTTCCCTGACCACTTTCTGTAATATTTGCTCAATTTTAGGCAGAGGATAATTATCCTTTAGTGAAGATCTGCTCAAATTTCTAAAGTCAACACACAGTCTGATTTCTCCATTCTTTTTCCTAACAGGAACTAGATTAGCCACCCATGAAGAGTACCTGAGGGGTACTATGATATTGGCATCCAATAACTTCTTCACTTCTTTTTCAATAACAGGAAACAAGGCTAGATTAATCCTCCTTAATTTCTGACAAAAATGTTTAACATTTGGTTTTAAAGGGACTTTATGTTGTATAATTCCAGTATCATACATTCTCAATTCTTCATAAGACCATGCAAAAACATCAACATGTTCCTTTAACAATTTTATGTACCTATTTCTTTGTTCAGCTGTAAGTGCTTTTGAAATTTTTACCATTCTAGGATGTTCTGCAGAGCCAATGTTACAATCCACCACATTCTCTTCTGAGGACAGTACAACAAGTTTTAAAAGTGTATCATCTTTAGAAAATATCCTTTCCAAAGGTACCAAACCTTTTGGGATGAAATTACTTCTTAATTCAATGATTTTATGTCGAGCTATCTCATTTTCAGCAATCTCTTCCACCTCTCCATCCCCTTCATCTTCCTCTTGATCAATCAGGGAATTAGAAAACTCATGTGTAAGCTCTTAAAACCTTTTAATTTCAATGTCATCTTCAAACACTCTCCACTGCTTTACATTATCAGGTACAAATGGTCTGTACCTAACTTCAATGGGATACCTCAACTGTGTAGTTTTGGGGATTCTAAAGTGTGTAGCAGCCAAGGCCAATGAATATGTAGTCTGATTATGGTCTCTTGGAATATAGGTAATGTTAAAGGCTACAAAATAATTTTCAATCATGTCCCATACCTCATTTCAATAGACTTTCAGCAAATCCTGTTTCACTTGATAGTTGTTGTTCACCTACTGAACAACTAATTCAGAGTCGCCAAATGCAGAAATCTGCTGAATGACCAAATCTTTTGTAGCCTTCAATCCTAACAGCAAAGCTTCATATTCAACAGTATTGTTTGTAGTAATAAATTCTAATTTATACATCAGCTTTACTGTTTCACCCACAGGAGATATAAGAAGAATCCCTGCTCCAGCACCTTCTTTTCAAGAGGATCCATCAAAGTATAATTGCAAATGCTCATCATCCTGTTCCCTGCTGCATTTTACAGGCTGTTCCCTTTCGACCTGTAACAAAACAACAGTATTGTCATTATCAACAAAATGTAACATGCAAGTACCCAGATCCTTATCAACAACATACAAAGGATGGTTGGTAGGGTTCTTGTCATTTATGACAATATAGGCAAACTGAAGCTCTCTGTATAGTCTTCTGTTTTCTCCTCCAAACACAGGAATAGTAGCATATGGTAAATCCATTTGTAAGGTTCCACCGACTTTCTTTGCCCAATATCTAGAGAGAAGTAACCCAAATTTAGGTGTAATATCAACTACCACTACATCCATGATTACACTTTTCATGGGAAATTGAGCCAAACTGACAACCATGTCCTTTATTACTCCTAAGCACTTCATATCTCATGAATCAAATGCATACAGATCATGATAGGGTTTGGTTATACTCAGACCTAAAGCCTCCATAACAGCCTTCGGCATTAAATTGTGTGATGCTCCTGAATCTAACAAACAATTATGTATCATTTGTTCATGGACAGTCAGAGTAATATAGAATGGAGGTGAAGCACCTGCTTCATTCTCAATTTTTTCAGCCAAGGCTGATCCAATGAAAATCCTAGGATTCTCTTCTTCCAAATTCACTGTATCAGAAATAGGCTGATTGTTTGCTGAATTAATCATTTTAAGAACTGATTCTTTATAAGAAGGATTTTTCATCAATTCAGTTAAAGGCACAAGAATCTTTGACTTTCCTAATTCATTTTTCAGGATGAAATTTTGCACAGTTTTATTTACCTCTTCAACCTCCATGTTCTTCCTTTGTTTTTCTGGGATATGTTTTTTCTCTGACACAAGATCAGATTGCTACTGAGTAGGAACAACTACCTTCTTCTTTGGACTTTGTACTACTTGTTTTGGACCTAACCTCAGATTCACAGTCTTCTTAAGTTCATTTTGACAAACATCAGCAGTTACAGTAGTCATTTTCAGACTCAAATCATCCTCTGTTTCAAACATATCAACATCATAACATTCTGTGTTTAAAAACTCCTCTTCAGTGACAAAACCCTCAGACAATATTTCTCCAAAATGGTTCATATCCTGATCTATGTCTTCAAATATCACTTCTTCATCAATCTCTTCTTCATCAACAACATTGTTCTGAAGAGATGGTGGTACTCTTTGGTCCTCAGTTTCTCTCCTTTCTCGCTAAATATCATTATTCCTTCGTTCTCTAGGTATGAAACGAGGAGCAAATTGTCTTTTGAATTGGGTCTGGTTGTTAGGGTTTCTTTCACCTTCTTGAACAGGCTTGCTGGAATTTTTATCTAGTTCTAATTTGTTTAATTTTGCAGTCAAAATCTTCACTAACTTGGCCATCTCATCAATTTTCCCTTCTGCGGAATGTGAAGCTGAACCTCCTGGAACTGCTTCTTTCTTTCCTTTCTTTTCATACATCTGCTGAGCTGTTTCCTTCTTCAATTTATTGCAAGCCAATATGTTAGACTCCACCTCTAATGCTGCATCCTGCATATTTAGTAATGAAACAGGTCTTATTTCTCTTATTAGTAAGGAAAATTCATGGTCGAAAGCATTTGCATATGTAAGTTTTGCAAATGTTTCTGAAGGATTTATCTCTGCGGGAATTCTGCTGTACATTTTGTTAAATCTCTTTGAAAATTTTGCAATAGTTTCATCCTTTTCTCTTCTAAGGGATCCAAACTCAGTTATGTAATAAGTATGGTCTTTGGTGTCACCCCATTGTCTCATGAAGAGGTCTTGAAGCTCTTCAATGATGGTGATAGAGTTAGCAGGCAGCTCCCTAAACCATTTTCTGACATCTCCATCAAGGCTCTGCACAAACATTCTCATCCATACGTCCTTGGCTTCAATGTTTTGGTTATCAACATAGCTAAGAAAAGCTTCCCAGTGTTCTTCAGCTGTAGTTTCACGCTGTCCATTAAACCTAGGCAATTATTTCTGATAGTCACCTCCAGGCAATGCATTTAAAGGATGAGGAAAAACCAATGGTGCATATCTGGCTGCAACCATTTGGTCCATCATGTCTATAGCCTTATTTTGGGCTGCCATTTTAAGGCTGACTGAATTTGGTGATGGAGAGGTTTGGCTGGAACCTGAATGAAAGGGGTTTTTACCTACTTTCAACTAAAATAGAGGTATCTTCCTAGGAGAGACTGTTTTAGCTTTTCTGAAAGATTGAGGATCAGTGAAAATTTGGAAGTTACTGACATGAATTATAGACTTTAACCAAGGTGAAGTTTCTTCTTCTTTTCTCAATGCAGATGAAGGTGATGAAGCATTCAACTGGTCAGGGTCACATAGGGATGGTAATGACTAAGACCTTCTAATATTCCTTGCTGTACATTTTGTTAAATCTCTTTGAAAAGTCTGCAATAGTTTCATCCTTTTTTCTTCTAAGGGATCCAAACTCAGTTATGTAATAAGTATGGTCTTTGGTGTCACCCCATTGTCTCATGAAGAGGTCCTGAAGCTCTTCAATGATGGTGATAGAGTTAGCAGGAAGCTCCCTAAACCATTTTCTGACATCGCCATCAAGGCTCTGCACAAACATTCTCATCCATACGTCCTTGGCTTCAATGTTTTGGTTATCAGCATAGCTAAGAAAAGCTTCCCAATGTTCTTCAGCTGTAGTTTCACCCTGTCTTTGAACGATGGATATGTTGATTTATTTCACTTTCATTTCTACATCCATCCATTCTTGTACTTTTGATTCATTAATTGGTCAATATCCTTCCTTGAACTCTGTGAAAGAGAGAGGAAAATATTTAGGCTCATCATCATTCACTTTGTCTTTGGTAGAGATTTTTAATATTGTTTTCATTGAATGGGTTATCTGTGGATGATTTATTTTCCATTGAAAACTCTTCTCAGGGGTGTTCTCATTCTTCATGTCCAGTCGAGTTGACAAATGATATGACTTCTTCTCAGTAGTCGTGATTATATTACAATTTGAATTGGTTGAAATAGCTGTGTCGACTGCATCAACTAGTCATTTTGTCGGTTTAATGAATTGTTGTAACTCTTGTACTACTCAGAGGTAATGGAAATTAAAAAATTATTGATAAAATAAAACTTAAGAGACTAACGACTAAAATTTTATGCTCTTCTTCTTCTATTTTATACCATCTGTTAGGCAAGTTATCTAGTGTGCTTGGGAGCAAATTTGGTCATACTCTCGCATCTCGATAACCAAGTATTTTCCATTATTTTTTGTAGGTTTCAATGTGCTTGATGGGGTCTATATCTTGGACGAATTTTTGAATTTTTGCTTAGGATGTTAACTTCTTTCCTCCAATCCATTCGATGAAATATGTTTAAGAAATCATCTAAGTCTACATGCATGATTGATGGGTGTCCCACTTGCTAGCTCCGTCACAAGTGAAAGTATCAACTATGATTTGTAGTTGGTCATGCTCATCGACATTGTTAGAAACTTCTCCAATGCGATTTGATGGAGACTCATGTTCCTTGTATTGAAGGGGAGGTAGATTAGTTGGTTCACTTTTCGACAACACAAGAGTCAAATATTATATTTTTTTCTTTTTGAATATTTTAGGAATCACATATATTGTGAAGAATTTTGTATTTTTTAATGCATGATGATTTTGAGTGCCCGACATTTTCTTGTGTGGGATTCATAATTTTCTATCTACCATTCGCAGAGTTCAAAACGAGAATTCTATCCAACTGACATGGGTGATCCTAAGAGAATCTCCCCATATTCATTTGGCTCAATTAAATTTTCATTGTTTTGCATAACTTGGTATAATTTCTTTATTTTTGCATCATTGTCATATGGATTTTCCCAAGGTTTCTCTTAAGATGGATACATAGGTACAATAACCTTTTTTCATCACCTTTGAATTTTATTTTGTCTTTTACGAGTGATATGGATGCTTTCATTTTTATTCCCCATGGACAACCAACTAAAGGAGGGAAGGAATTAGATCCTTCTTTGGGGTCGATTACTTTGAAGTCAATTTGTGTGTCAATACCCATGATTTCAATGTTAATGTTTTTCCAAACTTTAGTGAGCTTAAGTTAGATGCCTAACTCCAACAGTTGTGATCGACCCAATCTTTCCCAAGTTGATATGGTCCATTTTTTTCTTTATTAAGATGACATAGATTCTTAGTGATTTTTTCATTACTTGTGTTCTTCCTCATGATATACTTTAGATCAATAAGCCTTGCAATTACTTCTTGTTTTGTGAGGATTGCAACAATTCATTGAGAGTTTTGTTCTTAGCATTTGCATTATCCTTTTCATGTGCTATCTTTTTAGAAAATATTATGGCATTATTAAATATTTGTATTTGTTTGTGTGGATTTGGATATTTATCTTCCTTACATTGAATCTTTGTAATTTGAGGATTGTCATCTCCAATTCTTGTTCCGTGCCTTGTAACAATTTGCAAGTTTTTGTGATTTAACACTTCATGCTTAGGGACACTAGACAAGATATTAACATTATTTTTAGTACTTAGATTATCAAGCATGATGGAGAATTTTTCTAGATTATTCTCCCCACCCCAAATTTTGTACAAAACTTGAGGTACATCCTATATTTCCAGGGATAATTGATAAACAAGTGTTCTTCATTGAAACATATATAACAATGAGGTTTTCCTCACCTGAAAGAGTGGTTTCCTTAACTATTATTATATCTTCCATGAACCTTGTAGCCACCTGTTATCACTCCAGGAAACTCCTCTAGGTTGTAGCTCGAGGACGCCTGGTAACTTACAATGTTTTGGGGGGTTTTCAGATATGGGTCAAGTCAGTCGACCTATGTATCCTTTCCTCTCTCAAGGCATGCATAAAACTCACTCATTTACAAGGATTTTAGTTGCAATTTGCTCAGAAGTTCGACAATAAGGTGTAGGGATTGAGAACTCACCAGGATGGAAGACTTACACACATAACACATGCATATAAATGGATAAATACTATTGAGGATGGTATTTATAAATCAAATATCACTAATAAACCAATATGATGACATCTACCGGCTTTTTAATAAATATGAAAATGACCTAAATGCACATTCAGGCATAAACACAGAAAAGAAAGAGATGATGGTTGAACATATCACAACAAAAGAGCTTATATCATGAATAAGTAAAATGAGAAGCTTGAAAGCATTATTGGCTCATAAATCCCCGAAGTTGAACCCTTATTATAAAATCAATCATGGGATTTATAGCCTTTTACAAAAATGACAGATCTTGAAACTTCGATCTATTTACACAAAAAATACTCAGAAGTGCTAGTTTTTTTAGATTAGGGTTTCAAACCCTTGCTAACTATTTGTCTATCTATTGTGAAGATCTTGTTCACTGAGCGAACTTTTAATAACTGAAGTGGTCACTGATAATTACCACTGATGGTTCAGTGTGAAATCACCGCCAACAGCTAGTGTCTCAGTGTTTAACTGAAGTGACCTTCCTTGTTTAATCAACCAGATCTTTCTACCTTGCCATTGCGGTCGCTGATTGAAACATCTCTCTTCTAGCACATCGGCGCCCTAGACCGGAATGCTGCCACTATTTCAGAGGTGAAACAACCTAGTTTTATTACTGTTGAAAGTCGTTCGTCAAAGGAATAGGGGCATTAGTCCTCTACGTAGCCGATGGAATGTATTATTTTTCATCGATGTGCATAACTGTTATTTGGAATGATTTTTGTGATTGATCAGAAGCCTTGTTCATCGCCTCACTGATAATGCGGAGCTACTTAGCTTTACCTCACCCATTCGTATCCCTTAGTTCTTCCAATTGTTGATGAGTCTGTATTGTCTCAAAACCCGTAGTCAGTCTGTCTCCCACTGTTGTGGCTCCTTAGTGGACTATTGTGGCGATGGTTTAGTGTTTTCAAGTTCCAAACTAATTTCATTGCTATCGAAGGTCAATAGAAGTTTGAATCGAAGCTTTAGTTCTCTATGCCATCAACACTATGGAGATGCTTAGCTTTAACCTCGCCGACGATTTTCTGTTGATTGATCAGAGGCCTTTTCTATTTATCTTCCGCCGTTTTGGCTCCTTAGTGGACTATCTCACCGATACGTAGCCCTTACTTCTTTCGATCGTTGAAATGTCCATCTGATCAAGGAACCTATTGTAAGTATGTCTCCTGCTGTTGCGGCTCCTTACTGGACTATTGTGCCGATGATTAGTGTTTTCTAGTTCCAATACGAAGTCCTTAGCTCTTTCGATCACCGATGCTTTTCTATTGATTGATCAGAAGCCTTAGTCAGTTTGTCCCCCACCATTGCGGCTCCTCAATGAACTAGATTGCTAATGGTTTAGTGTTTTCAATTTCCAAACTAATTTCATTGCTATAGGAGGTCAATAGAAGTTTGAATCGGAGCTTTAGTTCTCTATGCCGCCGACACTGCGGAGATTCTTAGCTTTAACCTCGCTGACGATTTTCTGTTGATTGATCGGAGGCCTTGTCCATTTTTCTTCCACTGTTTCAGATCCTTAGTGGACTATGTCACTGATACATAGCCCTTACTTCTTTTGATCGCCGAAATGTTCATCTGATCGTAGAACCTGTAGTAAGTCTGTCTTCCACCGTTTCGGCTCCTTAGTGGACTATCTCACCGACGGTTTAGTGTTTTCAAGTTTCGACACCTTATAAAGTAGTGGTTCCGATTTTTGATACTTGACTTCAACAGCATTTAGCTCTTCATATCACCATATTATGAAACCTTTCAGCTTTTCCTCGCCGCTACATTGTCTTTAGTTCTTTCGATCATCAAAGAGTTCATCTGATTGCGGAAGCGTTAGTCTGTAAGTTTATCGGTGGCTAATGAGATGTTCTAATCCTATCCCAAGCCACCAAAGCTACAACTTTATGAAATTTTTATCAACAACATAGGCTTTCAAACTGTTAGTGACATTCATATCCCTCATTACATGAATTAAATTCTTCATACGAAAATAAATTATTTTGGGAGATAACATCTAGCTCCTACTTGGGGATGGGAACCTCCCAGTGAGGTCCCAAGAACCCCAGACCAAAATTCCTTTCTCTAAAATCAACTAAGTAACTTAACACTATTCTTTATTGTTCCATTGGGCATGGAGTCTTATTTTGAAATCAAAACAACCTACTGTCTACTAATTTACAATCATAAGGCCTCAAATCCTCAAACAAAATAGAGCTTCAAGAACCGCCCATTTAATGGGCCATCAAATACCTCTTCACCTTCCAGAATTTGCAATTTTAAGGTGTTATTATTATGTTCCTGGGCTATCACAAAAGGGCCAATCCACAAAGAGTCGAATTTTCCATGTTTCCCCTTGTCCTGTCTGACAGCATCCCACTTGAGGACCCAATCTCCGACCTGGAAGTTGTCTGCCTTTTCTCTTTTGTCAAACATGTCCTTTATCCTCTGTTGATGAGCTTCTAATTTTCCTATAAATTTCTCCCTGATCTGCTGTAACTCCACCAAATCCATCATCCTTCTCATCATATCATTTGGTTCATCGTCCTCTTCCTGAAATAACTTTGCCACTGGAAGGATGAGCTGGATAGGAAAAATGGCCTCAGTGCCATAAAATGAATGGAGAAGTCCCTATGGATCTTTTTTCTGTCACCCTATCATCCCATAAATCAAACTTAAGCTTTGAATCCCAACTTTTCTGATTTGTCTCTAGCAATTTCTTGATGATTCTGACTAAGCTTTTGTTGGATGACTCAGCCAGGCCATTGCCTTGTGGGCAATAGGATCTGGAGTGCACCAGTTGAATACCCATTGATTCACACATTTTAACTAATGCCCCAGCCTTAAAAGATGGTGCATTATCAGTTACTAACCTTATTGGGCAACCAAACCTACTGAATATGTTCTCATATAAGAATTTCATGATGACTTGATGAGTGCCATTTCTGGTGGGCACTGCTTCTATCCATTTGGTAAAGTAGTCAGTGGATACTAAGATCCATTTATGCTGTCTACTGGAAGATGGATTTATTTCACCTATGAAATCTAGACCCCATTGATGGAAAGGCCCATTCACTGTAATAGGCCTAAGGGGAAAGTATTTGAGCTATTGCTTCCCTATAAATATTTGACATTGGTCACAGCCCCTTACAAAAGTGCATACATCATCAAAGAGGACTGGCCAATAGTATCCTGCTCTTAATATCTTGTGGGATGTGGTTTTCCAGTAGTGGTGGCCTCCACATGTACTGGAATGAAAGTGATGCATGACCTGCTCTGCTTCCTCTTTATCTAGACACCTTAACAAAATTACAGACTGATCCCTCCAATACAGCAATTTGTCAATTATGCAAAACTTAACAGATTTCAACTTAAGAGCTCGTGCTTGGTTAGGAGTGAGTTCAGGAGAAACTTCTAATTTTTGCAAAAATTGAATGATACCTAAATACCACTCACATGAAGATAAGTTCTCAGCTACTGATGGACTATTATTATAATCTTGATTTACTTCTGTTTCCACTGCTACCATAGTCTATACCTTTGCTGATCTGACACATGTGAAATTTATTCCCATCAGTTAACAGATTTCTTTGGCCATGAGTTTGGCCAGACCTAATCCCTTTACCATCTTGGTTTGTTTCACCTCTACATCAAACTCAATGAGTTTGGCAATCCATTTATCTCTCTTCCCATCAATGTCAGGCTAAGTCAAAACATCCTTCACAGCACATGAAGGGACATATGCAATGACCTTTGCATGGAGAATGCAGACTCTGAAAGTCTTCAAATATTTTATGAGAGCATAATCCTGCTTCTCAATTGGGTCATACTTCAGCTTAGCATCTCTCAGGGTTTTGCTGAAGAAAGAAATTGGATGATCAAGACCTTCATCATTCTTTTGTAATAGTATAGCTTCCACTGTGTCATAAGATGCAAAAGATATTATGACACAGTGTATTCGGGACTAATCGGGGTTGGGGCCTCCATGATGGATTTCTTAATGTATTCAAAAGAGTTTCTTGCTTGGTCAGTCCACTTTATTTATGCAACCCTTTTTAGCATGACTGTTATATGCTTTATCAGCTCAGAGAAATTTGGAATAAACCTTATGACAAAGTTTATCTTGCCTAAAAACGACTGAATGTCTCTTTTTGACCTTAGTATTGACAACTGTTGAATTGCCTCCACTCTTACCAGATCGATATTTACACCTTTATTTGAGACTATGTGGCCTAGGAGCTTTCCTTCATTGAGTTCAAACTGGGACTTCTTGGGGTTCAGTGATATTCTGTACCTTCTGTACTTTAGAAATACCTTCCTTAAATGCTGCAAGTGGTCATGATGGCTATGAGAGTAAACTGTTAAGTCATCCAAATATATCAGCACAAATTTATCTTTTAGCCCTACAAAATCTAGGTCCATGGCTCTCTGAAAAGTAGCCCCAACATTCATTAGCCCAAATGGCATTTTAGCATACATGAAGGTGCCCCAGGGGGTGGTAAAGCCAGTCTTCTCTTGGTCATCAGGGTGCACAACAACTTGGTTGTATCCAGAGAAGCCATCAAGGAAGGACATAACTCTAGCCCCTGAGACTTTCTGCAAGAGGTGTTCCATCTTGGGCAGTGGATAGTTGTCCTTCTTGGAACACTTGTTTAGGTTTCTAAAATCGACACAACCTGATTTCTCCGTTTTTCTTTCTTACCACTACCAGGTTTGCAATCCACTTGGAATATCTGAGGGGAATTATGATCTTGGCTTTAAGGAGCTTGTGGATCTCTTTTTCAATCACTGGTAATAGGAGAGGGATGATGGGTCTTATCTTTTGTTTGAAAGGAATGGTGTCCTTCTCCAAAGGAATTCTGTGCTAGATGATATTGGTGTCATAAGTTTTTAGGTCACTATACTCCCAGGAAAAAACATCAGCAAACTCTTTTATCAAGCTGCTAAATTTAGACTTCTGATCAGCATTCAACCCAATGGAAAGATTTATCAGTTTAGGATGGATTTGGCTGCCTATGTTTTTCTCTTGGATAGCAGGGTCTAGCTCCTTTTTGGTAGGATTGAGAGGGATGCCATTGTGATCAAAAAGTTATTCCAGTGGTACTAGTCCTCGGGGTATGTAGTTGCTGGGAAATTGGACAATATTGTTCTTAGTCACTTTATATTTTAACTTTATTTGCTTGGATTCCTCCATGTTAAGGTTTTCCTGGTCTATGTGTATGTCAGAGAATTCATCTACTAATTGAAGGAATTTACTAAGCTCCTCATAATTCTCAAACACCCTCCAAAATTTTACATTGTCTGGCAAAGAGGGTCTGTACTTGACCTGAATATCATAGCTGAGCTTAGGGGGTAAAGGAGGAGTGAACAGACTTGCAGAGATGGCTAGGGAATCATCCAGGTGATTCAAATCCCTAGAAATATATGACAGTTCAAAAAACATAAAGGAGTCTCTGAGTTTCCATACATCGTCCTTGTAGGCCTTCAATCTGATATTTTTTGTCTAAAAAGTGTTGTTGACCTGCAATATGATGAGGTCTGCATCTCCAAACATTTTCATGCACATGATCCCCATATCCTTGGTCACTTTAAATCCTAGCAGCAAGGCTTCATATTCTACTACGTTGTTTGTGGTTTTGAAATCGAGCTTATAAGATAGGTGAATGTTTTCCATAGATGGGGATATCAGGGCTACGCCCATGCCTGGTGAGCTTTGAGCACTATCCCCATTGAAATACATGGTCCAGATAACTGTTGTGACTTCTTCAGGCTACAGATGGGTGGTCTTAGTGAGATGAACTGATGTCTGTTGATTATCATCTATTTTCAAAATGCAAGACCCAAAATCGGTGTCCACCGCATAGATGGGGTGATTTACTGAGCGGCTTGCCTTACTTATAATGTAAGCTAGTTGATTTTCCTTGTACAGTCTCTTAGTTTCTCCTCCGAAACATGGGAATGGTGGCATATAATAGATCCATCTGAAGGGTGCCGCCTAGTCTTTTGCTCCATGACTGAGACAGAAAGAGGCTGAATTTTGGAAGAATATTAGCCACTACAATGTCCATCATTACGCTTTTTGAAGGTAGCTACTTTAAGTTTACAGCGAGGTATTTGATGAGGCCCAAGAACTTGACCTTCCTAGAGTCAAAGGAGAATAAAACATGGTAGTTCTTGGTGATGCTGAGGCCAATCTCATCCATCATAGCCTTTGGCATTAACTTATGAGAGCCTCTTGAATCCAGCAGACATTTATGGAGGATTTTATCATGGATGTTCAAGGATATATAGAATGGTGGGAAAGAGTCCTTTAGGTCTTCAGTCACAGGGCCCAAGGTTACAAAAGGCTTGTCATCTTCCTGGTTCACAAATTCAGTGTCAATGTGCACCTTGGGTTGAAGGGAATTCAGAATGGAGGTTTTGAATGCATCATTCTTCATTAGCTCAATCAAAGGGAAAGGGATTTTCAATTTCTTAATTTCACACTCGAGGATGAAGGAACAATGCAACCTATATGGAAACCTTACCTCAGGAGCTATAGGTTTGAGTTGGAATTGATCAGGTGTGGCTGAAGGTGCTGGTTTATGCAATGCTTTGGATGGGACATCCACTCTCTTTGGTAAAACAATAACCTTTCTAGCAGGTGCAGCAGGCTACTTGACAGGTACAACATTCTTCTTGGGGGGAGAAACCAACCTAGACCTCAGTTGGTAACCTCCCTGGCCATCTACCTGATAGACAGCCTCTTCAGTGATCTTCTCATCAATTAGGGCTTCCTCATATTCTGCCTATGTCAGAAAAGAATAGTCCACATCATCCTCCATGCAGTGGATATTGTCTTCAGCTTCTCCTTCTTCTTCAATGAATTCTGTCTCTTCTTCTAATACAACATTTTGAAATGGATCTCTTATCCTCTGGTCTTCCCCTTGATTTCTCTCCCTTCTGAGAATCTAAACAAGGGGGTTTCCTTTTCTATAAGGAACCAAATTTGGGTTTCGAGGAGTGAAGTCACTTGGCCCCTTACCCCTCATCGGAAGATGTCCTTGGTCCTTCATTTTAGACATTTCAGCAGTCAATTTATCTAAAAGTTTGGTAATTTTTTCAATCTTGTTCTCTGATGCAGAAGCCCCACTATAGTCTCCTGGCTGCTTTCTCCTGTCTACCTTCCCTTTGACCTTCTGATATGCCAGAATGTTTGACTCTACCTCTAGGGAAACATCCTACATGAGTGATAAGGAGGAAGACCTCATTTCTCTGAGAAGTAGGAAGAAGTCAGAGTCAAAGGCATTTGCATAAGTTATCATAGCTGAGGTATTGGTGGGATTAATCTTAGTGGGGATCTTGCTGTGCATGTTGTTGAATCTCTTGGTAAAATTGGAGACAGACTCACCATTTTCTCTTTTCAGGTTGTTGAATTGTGTGATATAGTAGAGGTGGTCCCTCCTTTCTCCCCAATGCTTTATGAAAATGTCATCTAGGACCTCTATGCTTGTCACTGATCCGGAAGGAAGTTCCTTAAACCACTTCCTATCCTGACCATCTAGGCTTTGCACAAACACCCTAGTCCATACATCTTCTTCTTCTATGTTAATATTTTCAGCATAGCTGTAAAAAGCCTCTAGATGTTCTTTAATAGTGAAATCCCCTTCCTTGGTAAACTTAGGAATATACTTGATATAATCCCCAGTAGGCATGGCTGCGAGAGGATTTGGCATAATTAAGGGTGCATACCTAGCTACCAGGATCCTTTCCATCTTGGTCAATTGAGGGGTAGCCATATTAGAAATGGGTATGGACAGGGTTGTGGAAGGCAACACTGATAAAGATACTTGTTGAGAAGGTGGTGGTATACTTATCCCAGTGGAGTCACCAGGGATTGGATATTCACAAGTAGCAGTGCTTGAAGATGCCCAACCCCTAGATTTTTCTTATGTATTTAAAAATTCCTGGGAATTAAGAGTTTTAGCAGAAGAAATAATAACATAAATATTTGGTGAAATACCTGATGTATCTTTTTGTGTAGTACTTCTAGTATGTCTTAGTAAAGCCCTAGCTTTCCTCAAAATTTCTTCTGGATCTGAAACCGGTGTTGCTAGTGGTCCCTTTGGGTCTACTCTAGTACTTGGTCTTCTTGAAGCCACCTTATATCAATGCAGTCACTAGATAGATGATTACAAAAATAATAATGTCCAAGCTTTGTTTATCATCAAAGCATGGATCTATGTCGTCTCCCAAGGAAGCTGAGCTTCAATCTCCTGTCCCTAGCAACGGGGCCACTTTGTTATCACTCCAGGAAAATCCTCTAGGTTGTGGCTTGAGGATGCCTCGTAACTTACAATGTTTTTTGGGGTTTTCAGATATGGGTCAAGTTAGTTGACCTATGTATCCTTTCCACTCTCAAGGCATGCATAAAACGCAATCGTTTACAAGGCTTTTAGTTGCAATTTGCTTAGAAGTTCGACAATAAGGTGTAGGGATGGAGAAATCACGAGGATGGTAAACTTACACACATAACACATGCATATAAATGGCTAAATCCTGTTGAGGATGGTATTTATAAATCAAATATCACTAATAAACCAATAGGATGACAACTATCGGCTTTTTAATAAATCTGAAAATGACCTAAATGCACATTCATGCATAAACACAATAAAGAAAGAGATGATGGGTGAATAGATCACAACAAAAGAGCTTATATCATGAATAAGTAAAATGAGAAGCTTGAAAGCATTATTGGGTCATAAATCCCCGAAGTTGAACCCTTATTATAAAATCAATCATGGGCTTTATATCCTTTTACAAAAATGACAGATCTTGAAACTTTGATCTGTTTACACAAAAAAATACTCAGAAGTGCTAGTTTTTTCATATTAGGGTTTCAAACCCTTGCTAACTATTTGTCTATCTATTGTGAAGATCTAGTTCACTGAGAAAACTTTTAATAACTGAAGTGGTAACTGATAATCACCACTGCTAGTTTAGTGTGAAATCACCGCCAACAGCCAGTGTCGTGGTGTTTAACTGAAGTGACCTTCCTTGTTTAATCTGCCAGATCTTTCTACCTTGCCACCGTGGTCGCTGATCAGATTCTCTATCTTCTAGCACATCACTTCCATAGACCGAAATGCTACCTCTGTTTCAAATGTGAAACGACCTATTTTTATTGCTGTTGGAAGTTGTTTGTCAAAGGAATCGGGGCAATAGTCCTCTACGCTGCCAATGGAAAGTCTTGTTTTTCGTCGATGCACGTAACTATTATTCGGAATGATTTTTGTGATTGATCAAAAGCCTTGTCTGTCACCTCACTGAAACTGCATAGTTGCTTAGCTTTACCTCGCTGATATGTAGCCCTTAGTTCTTCTGATCACCGATGAGTCTGTATTGTCTCAGAACCCGTAGTCAGTCTGTCTGCCGCCGTTGCGGCTCCTTAGTGGACTATTGTGCCGATGGTTTAGTGTTTTCAAGTTTTGAACTAATTTCATCGCTATCGGAGGTTAATAGAATTTTGAATCGGATATTTAGTTCTCTATGCTACCGACACTGTGGAGATGCTTAGCTTTAACCTCGTCGATGATTTTATATTGATTGATCGAAGGCCTTGTCCGTTTGTCTTCTACCATTTCGGCTCCTTAGTGGACTATCTCACTGATACATAGCTCTTACTTCTTTCGATCACCAAAATGTTCATATGATCGTTGAACCCATAGTAAGTCTGTCTCCCGTTGTTGCGGCTCCTTAGTGGACTATTGTGCTAATGATTAGTGTTTTCTAGTTCTGACGTGTAGTCCTTAGTTCTTCTGATCGCCAATGATTTTCTATTGATTGATCAAAAGCCTTATTTTGTCTCCCACCGTTGCGGCTCCTCAGTGAACTAACTTGCCGATGGTTTAGTGTTTTCAAGTTCTGAAATAATTTCATCGCTATCAAAGGTCAATAGAAGTTTGAATCAGAGCTTTAGTTCTCTATGCTGCTGACACTGCGGAGATGCTTAGCTTTAACCTCGTCGATGATTTTATGTTGATTGATCGAAGGCCTTGTCTATTTGGCTTTCGTCGTTTTGTCACCTTAGTGGACTATCTCACCGATACGTAGCCCTTGCTTCTTCTGATCGCTAAAATGTTCATCTGATCGCGAAACCTGTAGTAAGTCTGTCTTCAACCGTTTCGGCTCCTTAGTGGACTATCTCGCCGACGGTTTAGTGTTTTCAAGTTCCAACGCCTTATCAAGTAGTGGTTCCAATTTATTATACTTGACTTCGGCGGCATTTAGCTCTTCATATCACCGACATTGTGGAACCTTTCAGCTTTGCCTCTCTGCTACGTTGTCTTTAGTTCTTCCGATCACTGAAGAGTTCATCTGATCATGAAAGTCGTAGTCTGTAAGTCTGTTGGTGGCTAATGAGATGTCCTAATCCTTTCCCAAGCCACCAAATCTACAACTTTGTGAAATTTTTATAAACAACAGAGGCTTTCAAACTGTTAGTGACATTCATATCCTTCATTGCGTGAATTAAATTCTTCATACGAAAATAAATTATTTTGGGAGATAACACCACCTTTTCAGCTATTTTCATGTTCGTATTTTGGTTGCACCATGAATCAACGCTCTAACCCATTCAGTCCCTTGGGTGCCAGAGGAAAATTAAATAAATTAACTAGGAATAAAATTGGACTATAGTTGTTTTGTATTGAATTAAATTAGAAGTGATGTAATCTTTATTTTGAATATTAAATTTAATTAATTATGATGTGAGTTGGAAAATGTGAAGGGACTAATGAGGAGACATAAGAAGATAAGGATTGATCTATGAGTTGCGAACCAATAAGGATACTTGAAGAAAAGCAGCATGAGGCAAGCAATCAATAGTAAAGCAAA
The DNA here is from genome assembly GCA_001517045.1 of Pseudotsuga menziesii. Classification (NCBI taxonomy): domain Eukaryota; kingdom Viridiplantae; phylum Streptophyta; class Pinopsida; order Pinales; family Pinaceae; genus Pseudotsuga; species Pseudotsuga menziesii. Next base: position 301,673 of record LPNX011110556.1, on the reverse strand, counting down.
AAAGATAAAAAGCAACCAAAAGTAGGAAAAGAAGGAAAAGCAACACAAAGTAGAAAGTCCGAAGTTTCATGATTTCTGCACTCAAGAACGAATAGTAAAAGCATAAAGAAACCAAAATCCTTTAGGAAAAGAAGCTCCAGAGGCTTATTTTATCCAGTGAGCGATAATTCATAAATTCAAGTGGGCCAAATACAAATTTGCTTATCATAAAAACATCAAACTCATCTCTAATTTGAATCCCTAGAAAGTAGGGCATAAAAGAAGGAAAAAAAAAGCTAATAGAAGTTAATAAAAAGGGGAAAGATTTCACCATTCACATATTTTGGCTCATTTGTGTTTGGTTTTGAGATCTATAATATTTCAATTCGACTTGGGAGATGTACCCTTAGTCATGACTGAGAGATGTGCCCTTGTTGCTTCTTAAGCTAGTTGAATCTTTATCTAGTGTGTGTGGATGATGGAAAAAATCCAATTTCATTGATTTTATTATAGGTCCTAATACTAATTCAACTCTTTTTTGAATTTTAAAGGAATAATCATGAATCCAGTAGTTTGAATCCACAAGTTTTCTAGTTATTTTCTAGTGGTAATTGATTGTAATGAAGGAGGTTGGATCCTGATATTATTCTGGGAATCCTCTTGACTCAAATTTGATGTATTTGATGTGATGTTGAACCTATGACATCAGTCATAAATTTTCAAAATGAATAAGTATGAATTATTATGATTTTTATACACCATCTATAGATTTGCATAGATTTTCACTAGTTTTCAGTATTATTATAGTATTATATCGTATGCTTAATGAATTTCCATTTTTTCATATTCTTATGTTAACTAATATGATAATGAACACAATCCTAGTTGATTTCTTAATATTAATTAGACTCTCATGCTTTTTGGATTGTCATGATCTTAGACTAGTTGTTTAGTCCCTAATTGGCATATCTTTCCCAAATCCACCCCAATCACCAAATAAATTACCAAAAACTGAAATAAGTGCCTCTAAATACATATATGACTATAATACAAGTCTAGATACATCTGATGAAGAACCAAGATCCATTGGGTTCCCACATAAGTCCTAGGGACTAGAACTATGCATACTTAGGACCATCCCAAGTGTGATGCACCCATAGAATGTTCCCAAAACATTATGTATGGAATTAAAACCCATCTAATCAAAGTTTTTCAAACTTATATATTCCCTTTGAAAATCATATCCTTGTGTTGTTTCGAATCCAATTGAAACTTCATTACTTCCTAGTCTAGTATTTGAAGTTGTCTCTTTGTTTTCCTTACATGTTTTCCTAATGTTCCAAGCTCCCTATTTGGTACATTACAGTGGTATAAGAGCACTTTCCTATACTCCTATGGAAAGTAATCTCTCAAGTTGAATAAGTTCCATCCATGAGACTAACACCCGCTAGTGATTATTTTGAATGGGATGATGAGGAAGCATCCTATTCTGATGATAATGTTATTAATGTTGAGGATGCTGACTCCTTATGTGACACTGTGTGCATAGAGAATAGAAGGCATAATCCATTAGAATTTATTATTGTTTATGGAAAAGTGTGAGTCGGGGGAAAGTCACTAGGATTCAAACCTTTTGAGTACCTCACAGAATACCAAACAATTAGGAAAGAGATTTAGGAGGTGTTTCCTTTCTCATTATGCACTTTTAAAGTTAAAAGATTGTTTCTGAATGAGGGTTATTAATGAAAGTGAAACATCACTAGTAAAATGATCTACACCCAAGAAGCCAATGACTAAGGGTGAACCCAAATAATTTCATGATGGAGAAAGAAGAAATCCCATAGACAAATATCAACCATCTGATGAGAATGAGAGGCACATTAGTCTCTCAAGTGAAGAACCATGTAGTTCCTCTAGTGAGTACATCAATATTCCAAAGTAAAGGTATGAAATAAAATATGAATTTTTTGTATGAAATTAAGGAACCATGCACATTTGAAGTTTTAGTAACCCTCAACAAGTTGTTGATAGTTTCGGAAGTGAGTCCAATTACAACTTTTCTATCTTATTTACGGGTGATTTCCATATCACTGCAAAGGGAATTGGTTTTGTTGATGGTAGTGAGACATATTTTGGATCAGATATAAAAGAAGAACATAAATAAGATTTACATCCACCACTTGAGATTCATTATGAAATACAAGACAAGCCCACAACACTTGGGTGTGAACCAAAGAATTTGGTGGAGGAGTAGGCCACCATAGGTATACCATATGAGGAAAATATTATTGAAAGGTATGAACACAATTCTAAGTTCTATATTCCTTTGTTCCATCATGAGTGTGAAACCATTTTCAAGGAGGATATTGGAATGGTTGAGTCTTTTAGTATTAGCACTCAAATTTTGGTGTTAAGGATGCAAGCAGTGATAGGATTGAATCATTGGATGGGAGTCTGCATGACTCACACATGAGGGATGAGACAATATGTGACATCACACATTGTGTTTTCAAGGATCCATGGAGTGACTTATAAAGACTACTCTTAGTCACAGAAGATAGGATACTACAAGTTTTGTCTAGAACCAATGGTGTACACAAGCTTCCTGAAGATCTTGTTAAGAGAGTCTAAATGGAGGAGAGACAAAGTGGAGTTGCCGGAAGAGTCTCTAATTAAAGAACTGTGCATCATTATAAGAGAGATGAAAGAGATGAAGAATGACTACTTATATTTGTTTATGGATTGATATATTTCTCTTAAATTTGTTGAAGAAAAGGCAGAAGTAGGAAAGCAGTTTCATGTGGATTTGGGAGATTCACACTCCTCTTCCAGAACCACTATTTATCCTAGGTGTTAGGATGATTGCACACATAATGCTTTGTAGGTACCTAATGTGCAAGGTGACAATGAGGAGTGTTTAATGATGGAAGTTCTTGAAGGGAGTAGTGACATGGATTTGATTGTAGAGTACCTACTTTGAAATAGGAGGAAACTCATGAGAGGTTTAAATATGGAGAGAAATCATATCTGCAATTGTTTGAGACAAGAACTCTCATGGAGGAACCAACTTTTATTGAATACTTTCATTCCATTTAGGAAAAAATGACAAACATCAAAGGAAACTTTTTGCATTTTTTTCTAATATAAATCATTTGTTCAAGCTTGTGGGGATGTATCATTGTGCATATTTGGGGGATTCAATAGAGATTGAAAAGCTCTCTCTTGAGTGGGAGTCCACCCAATATTATTTGAAGAGTACTCATAATGCACTTCAAGAATCTAAGAATCATATCGATTAGATTCATGAGAAGTTTTAAGGATTCACCAGCCATCTCCTACATTTTAGACAATCATTCTCATATGGTCGATTGTATTCATGGACCAAAGGAGGAACTTCATTTGATGGTGGCACATGAGGTAAATTATAATTTTTATATGCTTGAGGACTTTGAATTCAATCAAGATGAATACCAAGCACCTATACATTTCCAAATATATTATGAGTTTCCTCTAGGAGGTTATTGCATAGTTTTGGAGGAGGCACACGGATCTCACTTCGGTTGATCCAACCTCACATCTAATGGATGATTATATCCAAGAGTTGGTTCATTATTGTTCATCCCACACACATATGGAATCCAAAACACATAGGGAATAATTTTGGGTGAATGGATTTTTCCTATTGGTGCCACATAAGGATCAAGAGGCTCCCACATCTTCCAATGATGATTTCATGACCAGGACCTGTGGTTTGAAAAGCACACTTATTCCTTCCTAACAACAACAAATGCATACATTTGATGCATCCATCGTGCATAGAAGCATTTTGGATTTCCACCTAATCCATTTGAGTGGAATAAGTGATAGAGAGTTAATCCATTGTACTAGTGCACAACTTCCACCTGGGGTAGTTGATTTCTTCCCACCTGGATCAATCAATAGGAGTATTTATTCATACATTGATTGGTTGGATATACAAATGATTGGGATGTGTACCCCATAGGGTAAACATATTTCTTGCATCGGTGGAGAATCATTAGACACATCATACATATTACGTGAGCAATGGAATTAGCATCTATGATTGCTATATGATGCTCTCAGTATACATGGATGGACATGACATCACCACCCATGTCTTTGGAGTAGAAGTGATGTGAGTTTCAATGTTAACTTTCACATGGATTCACATATTTCAGAGAGAATTCGTATGATTTGTCCCCATATTGAGGATTTCCATGCTTGATGGGAGAGTCTCAAATAAGTTCAACTTTGCATTGGGAGTGATCAACTTCCATTGTGGCGGTGTGATCCTATCATCCTTCTCGATGATAGATACATGTACCTGATAGTGAACGGTTTAGGAGGATTTGGTTGAGATAGAGGGAACCTATAATTCATTTGAACGAAATATTTCCAAAAGTGCCATGGAAATATGGATCCTTGCAGAGGAGAAAATGGGATGCAATAATTCTTCTAATTTGTATTAAATGGGTTGAAAATTTTGTTGCAAAGGAAGAAGAGATGGTCATTTGGGGAATGGACAAAATTATAGTAGTGCAATAGAAACATGATGGATATTTGGTACTTAGCTCGGAATTGAGGATTCAAATTCTAGTAAGTTAGCAATATGTATTGAGGAGTTAAGTCATTGGTTGGCTTCATATATGGTTGGAGTTGGATTCTTTCTTGAGAACAAGTAATTTTGGTAGGGGGAAACTATCATGTTCCTATTTTTATTGCACCATGAAGAATCCCTCCAACACATTCAGTCCCTTGGGTTCAAGAGGAAAATTAAATAAATGAACTAGGAATAAAATTGGACTATAGTTGTTTTGTATTAAATTAAATTAGAAGTGATGTAATCCTTATTTTGAATATTTAATTTTATTAATTATGATGTGAGTTGGAAAATGCCAAGGGACCCATGAGAGAACATAAAGAGATAAGGATGGATATATGATTTGTCAACCAATAAGGAAACTTGAATAAAAGTAGCATAAAGAAAGAAAGCAGCCAAGTAGGAAAAGTAGAAAAGACAGAAATCAACCAAAAGTAAAAGCAACACAAAGCAGAAAGTCAGAAGTTTCCTAATTTTTTCACTCAAGAAGGAATAGTAAAAATAAAAAGTAGTCAAAAGGATTTAGGGAAAGATACAGATTCTCATTTTATTTAGTGAGGGTGAATTCATGAATTCAAGTGGGCCAAATGCAAAGCTACTTATCAAAGTAACATCAAACTCATCTCTAATTCAAGTCCCTAGAAAGAAGGGATTAGAAGAAAGAAACAACAAGATAAAAAAAAATTGATAAAAAGGGGATAGAGTGCCCCATTCACATATTTTTTTCATTTTTGTTTGGTTTTGAGATCTCTAAGCTTTCAATTCGATTTGGGATATGAGCTCCTAGTCACAACTGGGTGATATGCCCCTACTTCTTCTCCAACTAGTTGAATCTTCAGCTAGAGTGTGTGGATGATGGAAACCCACCATTGTCATTTATTTTATTGCACGTATTCATACTGATTCAATTCTACTTTGAATTTCAAAGGAATAATTGTGAATCTAGTAGTTTGAATCCTCATGTTTTCCAGTTCTTTTCTAGTGGTAATTTATTGTAATGAAGGATGTCACATCTTGATATTATTCTAGGAAGAATATTGGATCATGTTTGATGTATTTTATGTTATTTTGAATCTATTTTATTATTCATAAACTTTCATAATGCATAAGTCTGAATTATTATGATTTTTCTACACCCTCTCCAGATTTGCATATATTTGAATAGTTTTTAGTATTGTTTCAGTATTCTATCTTCTGCTCAATGAATTTCTATTTTCTCAAATTTTTATGTTAAATAATATGATAATGAACATAATCCAATTCTAATTTTGAATATTCATTGGTATCTCATGTTGTTTGGATTGCCCTAAACTTAGATTAGTTGTGTAGTCCTGAATTGTCATATATTTCCCAAATCCACCCAAACCACCAAATAAATTACCAAAATATGAAATAAGTTCCTTTAAATACATATATTACTATAATAAAAGTACATATACATCCATTGAATCACCAGAAACTGTTGGGTTTCCACAGAAGTCATTGGGACTAAAACTACGCAGTCTTAGGACCATCCTGGACTTGATGTACTTAGAGAAAATTCCCACCATAGTATGTATGAACTTAAAACCCCTCTCAATAAATTTTTTCAAACTTGTATACTCCTGCTTCAAATCATATCCTTGTGTTAGTTTAGATCCAATTGAAACTTCAATGTTTCCTAGTCTAGTATTCGAACTTATCTCTTTGTTTTCCTTGCATTTTTTTCCTAGTGTGTCGAGCTCCCTATTTGGTACATTAAATTTATATCCAATTTTTCACTGGTAATTCTATCTAGAGTCTCAAACTACAATTTCCCTTTTTTGAAATTTTATTAAAATGACCATTTTTCACTTTTGTTTCCTATTTCAACCTTTGACTAGTTTTGATGTCTAGGTCTCCAATTTGACCCAAATGCCCCCAAATATTATGAGAATGTGTATGAATGATATTTATAATTGAATATTATGTTAAATTATGATTTAATACCCTCCAATTAATTTTTCAAACTTGTTTAATATTCTGGCCAAAGTAGGAGTCTTTACTAGCAAATTGGGGTTCCAAGTCCCCCTTGGTAAATGCTGGAAATGGCTAATCAAATGCTCCCAAACCCACTCAAATTTATGAAAAAAGGGAGAATATTTAAGGTAAAATTTTAAGGTCTCATATGCATCATTATTCTATTTATACAATCTGTTATAACCCTCTCCCAAATAGCTACAAAATTACTAATTCGACCCTTGGGGAAATGGCACCAAATCTTTTCCAAATGCAATTAAACTGAGTAAGATGACTTCAAATGATTAAGTTATGATAATGAAACTTTTAATAATAATAAATTAAATACCATTAATCATAAATATATCAGATATACATTTTCCCATTCAAAATAATCATCATTACCATGGAATACATCAATATAGTGGGGAAATAGTCATTGTTTGCTCATTAATAGTCACTTTTCCATACAACCCTTTGGTATTTAGACCTGAGAATTTATAAGAATGGAGAAAATATCATATTAAACTTATTACAATAATAAATAGAGTAGGATAAGCTCTACCAAAGAGTACAATAGCTCACCCTAAGCGTAATCCCTCCATGAGCAAGAATATGCAATAAAAACTCGAAATGGTTGAGAGAAAGTGATGCACTAGAAGGAACCATGAGATTACCTATATATTACACCTTCAAATACAACCTCCATTAAATATCCATGAAATACCTGAGAGTCCTCTCCAAACACCAACTTGGATGGGAATCTTTAACCCTCAAAATTGGCTAAGGAAAGAAACTAGTCATCCACTAGCTCTCTCAATTCACTAATGAAAATTTATGAAATGATAAAAAAAAAAAAAATTTGGTTGATCCCTATATTTTATAAATACCCTTAGCCTTCTAAGGTTACCAATCCATACACAAACTCAAGACAATTCGAATTAGGGTGTGTGCTCAAGATTTGCCATGTGCCCTCCCTTTCCTATCCTTCCATCTTCCCCCAATTCGAGTAGGAACCCATTGTCTTCCCCAAATCACATGAGCACCATATTGGATGCTATATTTCGACCTGAAATTTCATATATTTCAGATTTCATCCTTCATATCTGATTTGTGTCATAGGTTTCATAGCATCTTCATCATTGTTATCATAGAGCTACGGAATCTAGTCCAAGTGTCTCACTAGCTCCAAAATGACTCTTCCTCTCCCATGTAAGTTATGTTTACTTCCAAATTAGACCTATGATACATATGGCCAAGTTTATTATCCTTGTAAATCATCCAATAAATCTTATGCTTCCCATGGATTCTAAATTGCAAGCGAAGGATTCCATGTGGCACAAAAATTCTAGCTTGTGTGGGCCCCATAATATCCATGTGTCTCTATGATCCATTTCCACTTCAATTTTCTCTTGTATTTATTTAAATAGATACATTATTAAGTATTTATTCCATTCTAATGTATGAACCACATCTATTATCTCCCTTATTAAAATTCCGATTGTATCCATCCAACCAAGGAAACTAGTAGGAATGATGGAATTGTCCTGCAATGTAAATATTTAAAATGGGGACATTACATGAAATATTTGATTATTTTGATCGATGGTCTACACTTGGTATTCTATATGGTAATTCTCCTTTCTCTTGATATTCTCCACACACTTTGCGGTGGTGTGTTTTGTAGCTCAACAATTGCCACACCATTTTGGTTTAACATTGTTTGCATTATAATGACACTTGGATGTCGAATGAGGCTCAAACCTTTCACATTGGTCATAGAAATAGATTGATTGAGAATTCAAAATTTTTCTAGTCATATTTATTCTGGAAAGAGTATTGGTTCTTCTTTACTAATCATATTTCCTCTAGGAAAGGTCTTCTTTATTCATGGAATTTTCTTCTGTCATCTTGAAATTGTAGATGGTCATCATCTTGAAATTTTTCTTTAGTGTGACCTTCTAATGAGAAAGTCGTGCACCACAAGTAATTGTTCCTTAAATAAAGTTGTTGAAGTGATTGTTGCATTATTTCTAGATTTTCATAAAGTATTATGTCGGTAAGTTCGACTAAGAAGTATGTATTTAACATAATTTTAAATCTTAAATCTTTAATATGTTTTCATATGTCGTAAATTTGAGCAAGAACATGAATGTTTTAATTCTTTTCTACATATGTGTGTTGGTGTAGCTTTCCTCTCTTTGACCCATGATTAGTTTCTCCTTTGCGCACAATTAATCCCAAGATATTATCCTGACAGAGTGAGGTTCAGTCAATAGCACCTGTGACACAGATGTCTTCTTACTTGAGATATATTTCTATGGGTAACTTCTAGAACCAATTTTTCATAGTTGGGTGGGGGATTTCTCGTCCCTTGGTAGTCTACCGAGGCACTCAACTGAAGCTGGTGGTTGGGGTATTTATACTTATTATGCTTAGTTAAGTTGTGGCACAACTCCTTATTTGACAGGTATTATAGTACTAAACCCAATGTAACATGGATACATTCAATGATAACGGTGTGACAGATACATGTAAACTCATTTGTAAACAACACATAACATTCATTTGCAACAAAATATATATATGATACTTAAACACATTCATAATTCACACATTCGACACAATATCTAGCGTGGAAACCCTTATGGTAAAAACCACAAAGGCGCTCTTCATTTGGAATGAGAAATATATGGCACCCTTTAGTCTATGCACTAAGCTACATACTTAGTTCTAGATCTTTCTTCCTTATCTATACCAACTTCTTTCTCCTCTCATGCTCTTTGGTATTCTTTCACTATTCTTTATTTACTTAACTCTATTGATGATCCGCACACATCCTGGATCGACTCAACTTCATCTATGACTCTACTATCAATCTGCACATAGCTTGGATTGACTCAATCTCTTCTACAGTCCTGCGCACTCAGCTGTAGGTTCTTCAACTACTCTTCATGACTCAAAACACTAATATAAAATACCACTTACAGAAGCTAACAAATGTCCCTGAACCAACTAATTAGGAGCTAACCCGCATACAACTTGGGTTCCTCTTTTTATAGACTCTTACATGTCACTCTCAGCCAAATTCATACATTTAGAAAACAAGTTGTATTTCCTATTCTATTGACATATTTTAGTAGAAACTAACGACCCGACTTACAAATATTCTTCCATACATTGGGCTTCCATCGACTCCAGCTGACCTTGTACCCACGATCCTTCTTAATTGTCTCTTTCCATCTGTTACACCACTCTACGCCTTCTAACATGGTTTATTCAATCACATATTTCCTTCTCACATCCTTTCCTTCTATCACAACTTCTCTTCTGTTCTGAACTCTTTTCTTTCATGAACTCTCTTCTATCATGCACTCTCTTTTGTTGCAAACTCTCTTATGTCGCGAACTCTCTTCTTTCATGAACTCTCTTTTTTCACAAACTCTCTTCTTTCGTTGCTTCTTTCCTTATCTCTTTTTGCTTTTTCTGCTTTTGTTCCTTCTCTATTGCATCCTCCTTCCTTAGTACTTATTCTATATTGTCCTTACTTCCTTCTGCGACTACTTCTGTTGGAGCTCCTTTTCCTTCTTGCAATCTGACTCTTTTCATACTTGGTAAGAATTCTAAATGCATTCTTCCTATCTTTCCATAGGACCAACATGCCCCCAACAATCACATATGGCTCGTCCTGAGCCACACGAAGTTTTTCTTCCATTTCTTGACTTGTGTTGACTTTAATTTGAAAATATTGCAAGATGTTCACTACTTTCTCTGCCTCCTGTCACACATCTTCCTTTGTTTTCTTCATCTTCTCTACAAAGTCAAAAATGACGTGCTCCACTACTATGAGCCTTGCTGCTTCCACTACTCATTGCACCCTTTGATGTACAAGATGAATAATGCCTGTAATATCATTTGCTTCAGCCTTAAATCTTCAACTTTATCTTCCCTTTGTTGTTGTTCCATGCACATCACCATCACTTCATGTTAGATATTCTTCATTTCTGCTTCCTTGGCCATCTTCTCTGCCAAGGGTAACTTTTTCATCTCATTCTTTAGATGAATTACTTTTGTCTTGGCTGTGCACAGATACTCTGCAAATTTCTCTAGTTTGGTGTCACCAATCAAGGGTTCCCAAGTCCGAGACACTTGGTCAACATCCTTGGCATAGGATGACTCAACATCTTTGATTCTCTTCATAGCCTCTGTCATTAGTTTCCTTCTTTATTCTATCGTATATATTTACTGTTTCAGAGTAGATGCACATAAGAGATGGAAACGTTCATAAACATCACCATTTCTAAAAGTTGAAGATGAAATCCTGAGTGCTTTCCTGAGCATTCTTTTCTTTGGATTATTCACTCTTAGAGGAAGGCCCTTTTGCTCAACTTCTTCTTCTTTGACAATGAAATTCAACATCTAATCGTTTTCTTTATTTTAGTAATGATGAAGTTTTTCATCTCATTGACATCTTCCATTTTTTCGACAATGAAATCTTCCATTTTATCAATGCCTTCCTTTTATTCAATTATGAAATCCTCCATCTCATGGACATCATCCTTTTCTTCATCAATAAAATCCCCCATTTCATCGACATATTTCTTTTCTTTGTGGAAATCAACCATCATATATTCCTCTTCTAAACACCATCACCAACTATATTTTGAGATTGATGTACAAATGATGGCGATGATGGTGGCCTTTATCTTTGTTTACCATTATCCGAATGCCGGTTCAGATCGATGGGTTCTAGCAATCGATACTGTGCACTTAGGTGAATCATTCAACAATTCTATCTAGTGGTTTCGATGGAATTTTGGAAATTGAATTTGAATTGCTGCTTCTTCATTATTCATCGGTAGCGCTAAGAGATATTTACTCTTGTGGGAACCAGAGCACTTCTTCATTGATGAATCTGGTAGGTCGCTTCGTATCCTTATCTCTGGGATGAGTGGAACTACTTCGGTTTTTAATCCCATCCTTACCTATGGTGGAACATAGAAGCATATTCCTCGATCAACATAGGTAACATATCTTCAATCATGGATCTTGTGAGTGCAGTGCCACTAGGATTCATAGTAACCATACTTCTGTAAACAACAAATTTACTTTGGACCTGAGAGTTGCATAGAGAAATTCCTCATTCTATTGCATCAGACTAAATTAAAAGTGAAGGGTTAATGAAAGTATTACTTATTCGTTCGATATGTCATACCTTCACACACACAAACATCGAGTGGAATATTGGAAACACGATCCATCACGTGGATCACCTGTCTAAATCATCATACAAAAAATGCCAGTATGCTACCAACAAATGCATAAAAGGATCAAAGTGATTATGTTTTCCTCTTTCTCTCTTGTGCTCTTTCTGTGGCATAATAGCAGTCTACGACCAATAATCTCTCTTTTTTTAAGCGACCAAGTCACTGCTATCATGATACGGCTTTAGTCGAATTCTGTTCACTAGTTCTTTGACTTCTATTCCATATAACTTTTGCAATTTCACCGCTCCTTTATTCGTGATCATCTTGCTGATATACGGTCCCAACCAATATGTTTTTAACTTTCCTGGATGCTTGAAAAATTTTCTGTCATACAGAAGAAAAATTCCTTTGACTTGAAACTATTTTTTCTTAATGTGTCGATCATGCCATACTTTTTGCCTTTGTTTTTCAACATTTTGATGAAATCCTACGACAAAACGTTCTTATTCTAATTGCACAAGTTATGACAATATTGACATCTGTCATTTATTTGATCGCAATAATACTTAAGATTGGAACAATATACTCCATAGGCATCATAGCTTCCTCTCCATACACCAACTGAAATGGAGTTTGGCTTGCCAATTTCTTACAAGTCGTGCAATATGCCCATAATACTACTGAAATTTTTTGATTCGAGTAATATCTTTGGGAATTACAAATATTTATCAATGAATTTTCCATAATTTTTCTAAATGCTTTGACAACCCCATTTGCTTGAGGGTGATAAGGTATTTTACTTCTATGTTGAATCTGAAATCCGCCCGTGACTTCTGCAATCAACTAGTTGACAAAGTGCGTACCTTGATCACTGATTAAAATATTTCGGCATCCAAATCGTGTCACAACATTCTCAAATAAAAAATTCACAGAAGTCATAACAGTACAATCCTTTATTGGCATTGCTTCGACCCATATTGTTAGGTAATCATTCGCAGTAATAATATAGTGCGCACCTGTACGTTTTCTTGTCAGAATGATAGGACCCACAAAATCAATGGCCCATTTATCAAATTCCTACAAAGTTATTTGAGGTACTAATGGAATTTTTTCATGTCGTGATGACTTTCGAGTCCTTTTGGATACATCACAGCTACGACAATGATCTCAGGCATCTACATGCATGGCGTGCGACCATAATCCTTCTTGCAAAATATTGCGCATAATAGATTTTCCTACGTAGTGGCCTCCTACAACACCAGCATGTTATTCATTTAATATAAATAGTTGCTTATGTTCCAAAACACAACGACGAGGAATCTCAATAGGACCCATTTTATAGAATTGTCCAACCATCAACTAGAAATATGCATCTCACACAACCAACTATTTCTTCTGGGAATTGGTGAACTCAACCGACCTTTAACCTGTACTAAAAATTGTATGATATCTCTATAATGATCATCAAACATGGTTATCACAAACAATTGCACATTAGGGATATTATCATCCAGGTTACTAGGATCTTCACCACTTTCTATCCTTGAAAGATAGTCTAGTCCCAAATTCAATCGAACGAGTTTAAAAATTATTTCAAAATCAAATTCTTGGAAGAGGAGAACCCAACGGTAGATATTCCCCCCCACCATTGGCTTATTGACCAGGTACCTCAATGCAAAATGGTCAGTGTACATATTAAAATGTCCACCCAGCAAATAATATATGAATTTTTGCAACACATATACCTTCGCTAAACCTTCTCTTTCTGTCGTGGTATAGTTTTTCTCTGGTGTCGATAACTTCCTACTAGTGAAGGTAATGGGATTATCAATCTATCCTTCACTAGGATGCGTCAGTATCATGGAAAGCAAACAAGAGAATGCGTTGACATGAACATGAAACTCCTCTTTCCAGACTGTAAATACAAGTATTGATGCAGTAGCCATCTTGTTTTTCAATGTGTCCAAACTCTCTTGGAAGATCTTAGTCCATTGAAACTGAACATCTTTTTTCAAAATATTTTCCATTGGAGCAATCTCCTCTATTTATCCTTTGATAAATTTTCTGTAGTATCCAATGTGTACCATTTTTTCTCTCAACTGTTTAACTGTAGTAGGTGGTGGTAGGTCTAGAATGATCACAATTTTGGTCGGATCGACCAAAATTCCATCGTAGCAGACCACATGGCCCAACAAATCTCCAAACGGGGCGCAAAAGATACATTTCTTCAAATTTAGTGAAATTTGATAATGGTGACAACGTTCCAACATCATTCTAAGGCTCTCAAAATGGCATTTTGTGAGCCCAAATACCATCCAATCATTGAAGTAGACTTCAATAAATTTTTGTATGAAATATTTAAAGGAAGCTACTACAATTTTGGAAAAATAGCAGGAGAATCCTTAAGTCCAAAGGGCATTACCGTATATTGGACATCCCTACTTTGTCACAAAGGTATTATTATGTCAGTATTCCTTCACAATCCTAATCTAATGGTAACTAGAAAATCCATCAGGGAACGAGTACATTTCCTCCCATCCGACACTCTCTAGTACTTCATCTATAAATGCACGGAGTTGAAAATGGGTCAGGTAAGAAATCATCATTCATCTTTCTCAGGTCGACACAGATTCTTACTTCGCCTAAGGTATTTTTGTCTTGGACTACTATTGGACTAATCCATATTGATTCCTCGATAGGTTCTATAACAACTTCCTCTAGCATTCCATCAAATTCAACCTTGACCTTTTCTTTGTATTGCGTGTTTAATTGGTATGGTTGTTGCTTGACTGGTTTTGAGTCGAGTGTCAAAGGTATTTTCATTTTGCCGAGATCTCCGACTATTACCTTCATTTCTGAAAATGTGGTAGGGAACATATGTTGAAACTCATGCAATAAATATGTGACCTTTCCTACAATCTCTTCATCCCAATAATGTCAAATATTGGCGAACTTTGGATTTTCAAGCGAACCAATATTAATTTTCTTGATTTTGAGTGGGCTCAGGAATTGGTACTAGAAATACCAAATATCTCCACTATGCGCATACCTTGTGATTGAGGTACATTTATATTGAGCATTTCATCATCATCTGGTTCTCCCGTAATAGTGTAGAATTCCATACAATGGTGGATTGTTTTGCTGTAATGATGGAAATTTGTCGCTATGATGGGGATTTTTTCAAATATCTTATGTTTCATTACTTGTAGTGCAGAATCAATTGTTGGGTGATCATCTAAGAACTCGAATGTATGTGTGAAACTAGTGGCCAGTTATTCCTACTCGAGAGTTCCTTGTTGCGGCTCTAATGTTGTATACAAATTCCTTGGTACAATATCTAGCATATGTACAAAGTGATGAACCCATTCTTGTCACAAAAATTTATTCCATGTCACATGACAATACTCAATATGTTCGATAGGATCTATCAATCCTGTATATTCAAAGAATTATAACTGATTTCTTCTCCAACTATGATCTCCAAAAATCTTCTACATTGCGACCATTCAAAGATAGATTGTTTATGTGTACCCCACCATCTAGCAGGCATAGCTTCCAGCACAAAGTCCAAAATGAAAGGTTAGGTAAACCTTTGTATGTAGGTAGATCTCTTGCCTCAACTCCGACCCGTCACACATATTGTGTAATTCTTGCACATATTCACATGGAAACTTTGTGCAACCGATTTTTCCAATTTTCTAATGGTTCACTTAAATCAGATGTACAGGAGCTAACACTATGCCAACTCAGCTTTCCATCAGTTGTTGGGTTTATATAGTCATTTCTCAAAGACATGAAATTATATATGTGATCTAGGTAATCACCTTGTCCTTCACTTAACTCGATCTACTTATCATGGTCCTTTGAGCGGATCAATTGGCAGGACCACCCTTATGTATAAGTCTTCAAATGAAAAGATTCTTGTCTTAAAATTGATGATGGCCTGATTATCTATCACCCAATCGATCCCTAAAAGTGGAGGAAATGGGTTTTTATCAACGATGATGTCAATCAATTCAAAGTCTTTATATATTCTCAGACTTTCTACCTCGATAGGTACTTGAGTCAGTCAACCAATGGGTAGAACCTTCGACTGATTTGCTAGTTTTAGTTGAGTGGGAGACCAATCCAGACACTTCTTGTTCATGATTTCCCATGTCTTTCTTGTCAAGGTATCGACATCAGATCCCATATATAATATGATATAATCCATATCATAGTCTCCTATTTTTGCAGTCATTCCCAACTCACGACCAATTTTTAATCATTTCCCAACATGGTTAACACTTCATTCGGGTCGCAAATATTATGGAGTTTCTTCTATGAGTGTTGTCAATTATGTGACAACATCTTTATGATGGATTAGCACTAAGATAATTTTGAAAAATTCTTGGATCTTACTAACCTTTCTTGTCAGTTGCTTCCTGAGTATTTCATCGAACCTTTTGGGCATCTCTCTTACTTGTGCAGATGTTGATGCTTGATTTGTGTCAACAAATTTTGGTCGGACATCTAAGAATACTTTCTTCTCTTTTTGAACATCAAACGATTCTTTCTTTTGTGCCACTAGTTGCACCCGCGGTTTTCCATGTTGTGTTCCCTAGTCTGCTCCAGTCGCAACACCTCCCCTTGTGACGACAACAATGTTTTCTTCTCTTGTATTAGGAGTAATCATATGGATGTTTTGGTTGGGATTCAAATTAGGATTCTACACAGGGTTTGGATTTCCCACAGCTCGATCCTGCCATTTCATAATCAATTGTGGACATTGTTCGACAGTATGATCAAATGCTTTACAATACAGACATGTCTTCGCAGGACTTACACAATATCGAGTGTAGTGTCCTAGCTGTCCACATTTATAACATATGACTTGTCCTCTTCCTCAACCAAATCCTCCTCCTTATTGTTTTTTTCCTCGACATCAAAAATTTCCACCTCTCCTAGTCTGAGGGTAGTGTTGTTGTGGTAGATACTGATTTTGTTGATATTGTGGCTAAGGATATTCTGGTTGTTGAAATTGTGTTGGTGGATATTGATCAGACTGGTATTGAGCTTGTGCTCATTCAACTTTTATATACACATCATTCTTCATCAAGTAGGTATCCATCGTCTTCTTTTTCAGCAGTTAGAATGCTCTACAATATTTCTCATCATTTCTTATAGATTTACAAAATTTACAATACATACTAGCTGGTGTACTTACAATATTCTGTAAATACAACCATTCTTTGGACTTATGGCCTCTAGTATGAAATATTCTACACCAAGGCATAGCTTGGGTGTTTATTGGGTTCGACGCTCCTGATGCGACATAGTTCATGACTGTCAGGAAATTACCTTGATGGTGTCCTTGTGTTCTACATCTTGTACACCATAGATATTATTGAACCTCTTTTTCTTTCTTAATTTCTTGGATATGTAGTGTAAGGTTAGCCAGTTGCAACTGAATATTGATCATTCCTACACCAATTTCTCTAATCGATGAGGATTCTAGCTTCATTTCTACTTCCATAGCTTCTATCTACGACACAATATTCTGTTGCATCAATGTAACTTGTATGTGTGACAATAACGCAACAATGAACCCTTCATTATGCTATACATCTAACATCTGGAAGCTTACTTTGGCCATTAATGTCTTGAATATCTCATAAAATTCCCAAATAGACTCTATATGTAACTTCTTGATTTCCTTAATCTCTGTAATGCATTGCAACTCAAATT
The DNA here is from genome assembly GCA_001517045.1 of Pseudotsuga menziesii. NCBI lineage: Eukaryota > Viridiplantae > Streptophyta > Pinopsida > Pinales > Pinaceae > Pseudotsuga > Pseudotsuga menziesii. Next base: position 284,162 of record LPNX011110556.1, on the reverse strand, counting down.
TCATCTTTCTAAACTCATCTATCATTCCGACACGAATATGATCAAGAATTTTATGTGCAACTCCTACTGGTACTATATAAAACTTCATGTACTAGTCTAGCGCATGAACTCGTAGAGTCGTGACCATCTTTGGTTTCTTTATGTCTTCATTTTGGTCCTCTCGCACAGTCCATATGACTTCATAGAGAAACCAATGTTTCTATGGATCTTCCCACCCATTTCCATTAAATATAAAAAACTTAATGTCAGTTGCAGTCATTATGTTAACTGCTGGAATGCTTGGGAAATTTTTTTGACTAGCTAGATTCCCTTGTCCACTATTCACAATGTTAGTACTATTTGTATTTACAAAACCACTTGGAGACGAATTTCTAGATCTTACCTCTAACGATGTGCACGAGGTTGTAGGGGTATCATACTCATTCTCTTGGTCTAGGGATTTTCCTAATTATTCTTATTCTTCTTCTCCTTCAGATATGGGATAATATTATTCTTCTTCATCGCAAGAACCTTCATCCACATGTGACACAAGCTCGTAGTATTCTCGTCTGGTTGTACTGTAAATTCCTCTTCTAGTGACAAACTTTCTTCTCTTTCTTGACCGAAATTTTCTTTCACTTCTCAAATATTCGGCCTCTAGTTCAGTTCCACTATCATCAGGGAACATCTCAACTTAGTTTACACCATTTTTCACACAATTATGCTACGACATATCCAACCTTCTGTGCACAGTTCTCAACTATCACAGTCATAGGATTAATTTTTCACATACGAGAATCTTTATCCAAGTCATCAAAGATCATAAATCTCTTCCTCGTGGTCCTTGGAAAAACTTCCTTTCGACCTCACTATATGAGGTTATTGTGTCGACAATAAAATCAGTAATATATCCCTCCAAACTATTGTCTACCCAGAACTCAACAACCCTCGACACATGGTTTCTAACACTTTTCAACCATTAAATCAACTGAGGATTCCACTATGTTGGTTCTCCTCCTTGAAAATTTCTTTGTTGGGTTTACAACTTCGACAACCACTCATGCAACATAATAGGAAATTCAGAAATTAAAAAGTCATGAAAATACGTGTAAATATCTCAACCCAACCACTATGTTGGATTCAAACAAGATACTTTACTCTCTTCTTGTGCAAAATCTAATGCTTTGAAATCCACCCAATCTTGGATTTCATCCTTCATTAGATGCCACCACATATCCCTCACCAAAATGATTCATGGTCCCCACACCAGAACCATTTGTTGGGGTAGATTTGCTCTCGTCAACCCAAGTTCAGTTTATCCTTTGCGCGCAACAAAAACCAAGAAATTGGGTTGACAGAGAAAGGCTAAGTCGATAGCACCTACAACGTAGGTGCAATCTCACCCGGGATATCTTTCTATGAGTGACTACCAGAACCAGGTTTCTGCAACTGGGTGGAGGATTTCTCGTCCCTTTTTAGTCCACCAAGGTGCTTGACCGAAGCTAGTGGGTGGGGTATTTATACTTATTATGCTCAGTCAAGCTGTGATGCAAGTTATCCTTAGATAGGTATTATAGCACTAAACCCAATGCGTCATGGATACATGTAAACTCATTCATAAGCAAATACATAAAACTCATTCAATCAACACATATGTATGCGAATTAAACACATTCATCATACACACATTTGACACAGTATCTAATGTGGAAACCCATTCGAGAAACACCACAAAGGATCTCTTCATTTGGCATGAGAAATATATGGCACCCTTTTATTTGTGCACTAAGATGCAGCCTCAGTTCTAGATCTTTCTTCCTTATCTATACCGACTTCTTTCTCCTCTCATTCTCTCTGGTCTTCTGTCGCTGTTCTTTCTCTAATTAAATCTATTGATGATCTACACACAACCTAGATAATATCAACTTCCTCTTTGACTCTACTATCAATATACACACATCCTGGATCGAATCAATCTCTTCTACACTCCTGTGCATTCAGCTACAAGTTCTTTGACTCCTCTCTATGACTCAACACACTAACAACAACAAAACTTACAAGATAACAAATGTTCCAAATCCAACTGACTAGGAGCTAACCTGCATAGATCTTAGGTTCCTCCTTTTATATACTCTTACATGTCACTTGCAGCCAAATTAATATAGTTAGCCAATAGGCTATCTTTACTATTCTATCGACATATGTCAGTAGGCATTAACGACCTGACTTACAAATATGCTTATGTACGTGTGTCTTTTACCGACTCTAGCCGAACTCATATATTTCTGAACTATCTCTTTCCAGATGTTATGCCATTGCATGCCTTCTGACATGGTTTATTCCATCGCATATTTCCTTGTCACATACTATCCTTTTGTCATGAACTCTTCTATACCCCAAACTCTCTCTTCTGCCGTGAACTCTCTTCTGTCATGAACTTTCTTCTTCTGATGCTTCTTTCCTTAGCTCTTTCTTTTTTTTCTACTTTTGTTCCTTCTTTGTTGCATCATCCTTCCTTACTACTTCTACCTTGTCCTTCCTTCCTTCCACAGTGGATTTTGTCGCAAAGCCTTTTCCTTCTTGTGAGCTGACTCTTTTCATACTTGGGAAGAATTCTAACTGAATTCTTCCTATCTTTCCCTAGGCCCAACTACGTGCAAAAAAGAAATGGATAGTGACCATTTGATCTATCTTGGATGAGATTTTCTTATATAGGTATTTAAATCTTCTATCATATTCACACACCGATTCACATAGTCTTGATTAATTTATTTTAGTTTGTGGCTGACCAAATTCCTTGTATCATGCGTCCTGAAGAATTATATAAAATTTTCTCTGATCTCTTTCTTTGTTTTTTCTCCATCTTCAATAAACTTCGTGTATCATGTGAGTGCTCTTTTATGAATACCACCTACAAACTATGCAATTGGTTGGTTCTCATCATCAATAAGGTTATATTTTCAAATGGTTTCACAGACAAACCATTGTTTCTTGGGATATTCATCTCCCTCATAAATAGGGGTATGAACTGGGTGATGATATTCCTTCTTAACTTAATTTCTATTGTTGTTTTGTGTTTTATTACTTATTGGATATGAATGATAGACTACGAACAAAATTGCTTCTTTATGATGGATTTATGTAATTACTTATTATCGATGAGTTTTATACTAGGGAAATTGAACTTATTTTGCATACTCTTAATTGGTATGTTGGATCTATGGATGGATATGCAATTCAATTAGTAATGTTGCAAGAAAGGGTGGTACCTCCATATGTTCTGAATAGAATACATTAAAGTTGTGACTTCCAAAATATGGTGTAAAATTGATCCAATTACCCTATAGTGGTGTCTGTATCATTAGTTGTTCCAAAATTAGTTGACAATCATCTAGTCAACTGCATATGTAATTTGTCTAGGTACAATTCCCAGTTCAGACTAAACAATCTATCATACAATTTCGAAATGATTCATAAGGATCATGATAATGTCAACAAGAGTCATCCGTTAATGAATAATAATCTGTAAATTCAAAGTTTCCTCCATTTTCAAAGGTCCTCTAACCAATACCTCACCCTCTCTCTCATCTAGTCATCTTTCCCTCGACTCGGGTGTGACTTTTGGATACTCAATATTTTCAATCACCTTATCCATATTCCTCTTATTGCAAAAGGGAATTAAGTGGTCCTTAACTCCTCCCATCTTTTCTATAGTTTTTCCCTTTCAAGCTTCTACATATCAGTAGTTTGCTTACAACTAACCATCAATTTTTTTTTTGAATCAATCTTAGGTCCTTAGTAGGATTCATATCATTCTTCTTTAATCAACTATAATCATCTATTCATTCATTGGCATGTGGTCATTGACCCTCCCATTGTTGACCTGATTCTTACTAAATGTCGAAACTTCTATCAACAATGATGCTCATTTGTTTATGAAATACTCTCACTTGCACTCTCTGACAAAGTAGTCCCAATCTTTTTTTTTAACCGAATTCGACTCAACACCAGGGCCAAACAGAGGTCGAGTCTCAACTATGTGCCCACCTACTTTTTTGATCAAAAACATATATAGTAGTGTAAAAATTATATAGAAAAATATGTCATGGAAGCCGTTATTAAATCTGCTTCGGATTTCATTGAGAAAATTTCTTGCTTCAATAGATTTCTCTTCATAATAGTCCTCACATATTTTTTCTAACCACTCATACAAATTCATCCATCCTCCGTTATTGATTTTACACATTAGCAATCTTTCATTTTGGGAATCCAAATTGCGTATGCATTTTATCGAAGAATTTATTTACTTCATATGGGATGGGTTTGGGGTGAGTGCAAGCTAATATCCAATAGTAATAAAATAAAATTCCATATTCTAATTAACTGATAGATCTTAAGGACATCTTTATTTCTACTGCGGAATAAAAACGTGTTTGAATAACTGAACCTAAGTTTTTTCTATTACAGCTTAATCAAGTGGAAATGAATACTGATGGGGTTGTAATACAGACGCTGAAAGAAAAACTGGTGTGATGTAGAGCAAGAATTTTGTTGTGTGGAAGCATAATGAAATATTGATAACTCTTCTGTTCATATCCCACATTGGTCTCACTGTATTTTGTCTTGATATTAAATTCTCATGTGGATGGAATTGATCATGTTATATTTTTGCATACACACATCCCTATGTCTCCCCTTACCACTAACATCCCCTAACCTATAACCTACAACACCTAGACACCCCCCCACACATCCATAGGTCACATCCACATGTCTCCCCTTACTACTAACACCCCCCTCC
>LPNX011110556.1:262338-279273 GCA_001517045.1 Pseudotsuga menziesii | reverse complement strand
TCCTAAAATTTTAACACACCTTTTACTCTCTCCCTCACACACACACATCCACAGGTCACCCCATTCCACTGAGGACCCCCCATCCACTCTATCTTTGTCTCTCTCTCTCTCACACACAAACACACACACATCCCTATGTCTCCCCTTACCACTAAGGACCCCCCCATTTTGCATGTTTTATTAAAGCAAAATAGGAGTGTGCTTTATTGAAGCAAAACATGAGTGCATTTTATTGAAGAAAAATAGGAGCGCGTTTTATTGAAGCAAAACAAGAGAGCGTTTTTGCAAGGTAAAATAGGAGAGCATTTTTGTGTACTATCCTAATTGGAATGCATGTTGGCAACCTTGGGACTAGGCTTGGGATGGTCGTGATTGCTTGGGATGATTTCTATTTTATGGATCAAGAGTGATTGACTTCATTCTTGTTAGACACTGAGAGGGGGGGTGAATCAGTGTAAAGCCAATTTTACAACTTTTCTTAGCTTGTCACAATTAACTACCAATTCATCATTCCATTATTCTACCAATCTCATAATCATTTCATAAACATCTTTCACTTCATCATTCATATATCATAAGAATTTGAATCATCAAGAACCCTAACACAAAAGAACACAACACCATGTAATTTTGTAATCGTTTTGTATTAGTTTTGGTCCGACTACAACCATTAGGTAAAATCAGCACCTACTAATACAAAGAGCACCTACTCTGCATCCAGGACCCTGCCTGGTTTTCTTAGACCCTGCTAAGAAGGGTTTGAGGTATCCTAACCTCAAAAGCAAGTCAATCTTGCATTTAAAATTTAAGTTCACTATCTCAACACATTTTCATCATTGTCACATCACACTAGAACTTATCTCTAGCACCTCTTAAATTAGCATTAACATACTGTCTCATCAATTGTTCATCATCATTATGTTAGGCACATCATTCTAACCATAACAATGAATGCATCATACTGTCCATCAAATTGCTGCCAGCATCATACATACCATATCAATCTGCTCTGCTGCTTGTCAACATCATCAACAATTATGTCATCTATACTGCTATCATAGTTAAGTCAATCAACTTGTCTTTGCTTTCACCATCAATTTGATTACTTATGGATAGACAACAAGGAATTTGTTTATGCACATCATGCCAAGACATCAAGGAGTCTGTTGATATACTGTTTATGTCAAGACATCAAAGAGTCTGCTCATACATCTACAAAACTGTAGTTGCTGCTGGTATGTTCATTCTGCTCAAGTGCAGACCTATTTCCTCATGCATAGTCTGCTCATGCCCAACAAAACTGCTACTACTTAGTCATGTCATTCTGATCTTTATCAAGTCATTCTGATCTCTGTCATATCACAGTCCACTTGAAAGGATGTTATGTTAATTTGTCATTATGCCAAAGTTGTCGATGTCAACTGCTCAGTACTGTCGAGTGCCTCTTCACTATTTCTGTCATATCAATCTTATGTCATAGTCAAGTTAATGTTGTCAACTCTCTCTGTATCATCAACGGTTGTTACTTCATATCATAGTTGTCACTTGTCAAATTTTGTCACTATCAATTCAAAGTCCATTACTGCTGTCTCTATTAGGTTGATATCAAGCTGTCAAATAATGGTTATCAGTGTCACATCATCCACAAGCATCAAGTCTTCATCAATCATCTCAACACATTTCATCATGTTATAGGTCTGTACATTGATTCAGTTGTACTTGTGACTATTTGAACTTTATATTTGGTTGTATATGCATCACCGTGTTTAGCTTCATATCAACACAATAATCACATACAACTTGTACAAAAAACACTTACTATATGTGTGTTATCATTGTATATCAAATACAATAATAGAAATGCTTCTTCAACTACTGTATGTATCACTATACTACATTATTTATCATAAAATACCATGCATTACTTCATACGTCATCATGCCATTGTATGTATTGGAATTAGGGCATCATCATAAAGTGAATCATCAAGGTTTTACAATGTCATGTATCCATTATTATGGAGTATGAGTTATCCTACCTTTCAATGCTTCCAACACTACAAATTCTACTGCTGCAAAAGTCTGCACCATTATCATAAAATTTAAACAACTTGCAAAACTGAGTTCACTATGAAGACTGGGACTGTTCATCTAGGGCAGTAAATAATAAGGCCCAAGACGATCTTTGTCAAGCATGACATAATGGACATACTTATCCAATCATCATACAATGTCTGCATCAAAAGGTGTCTGATTGTTGACTGCTACAACTTTCACCGAATTGCTCCTTCTAGGGGAGCAAGCTTATTCTACTACTGCAATTTGTTGATCAAAAGAAAGGTCTGTAATTTCTCCAAAATTCGGATGGTCTTCCTGTACCTTCTACTCCCTCCGAAGTCTGGGGTTTCACAAGAATACAAGAGCTGCTGCAAACTTTGTCAAAGTTGTCATGTCAAGCTGATGTCAAACTTCAAGCCTTATACTTCATCTTCTAGAGTGTATTCTTCGCCTTACTATTCATCACTTTAGGCTTGATTGAGTATTGAGTGTGCATCATTATGCATGTGCTATCATCTATATGTATGTATCATAGCATGGATCTTCTCATGCCATGTATCATCAATATGTATGTATAGAGGAGTGCATCATCATATATATATACCACACATCACTTGTTAATACATTTCATACACCACATAGTTCATCTCTGTATTCAATATGCATACCTTGTTACTGTTGGGTCTATCCAAGGGAAGTAGTAAACTTTTGATCCTCCAAGGTTCATACTGAGTGGAAGAAGGGGCAGTAATAGCACAAGACTGTGTAAAATGTAAAACTTAGGTCACCCCAAAACAACATGGATGTGAGCAGCAACAAGGAGTTCAAACTCTAGTCTGTAATAAGAGACTGTCACACAAACTCAAATTTGTGATAAGGTGTAGGAATGCCATACAAACTCGTACTATATACCCAAAGAATTAAGGCCTCAGTGGAAACTTCGTATGTCTATCTTTGTGAAGTAATTCAGCTACTCTGCTACTACCTAAATTTTTCTTCAGTCTGTTAGTTGGATATTCAAGTTCCTCAGACCCCACAGAATTCACCTCAGTCTGCAAATTCGAACTGTCTTCTTCTTTGTGGCTGCCTCAGTAAATCCGAAATTCCTCAGTCTACAAATTTGGACTGCCTTCTCTGCTACCTCAGTCAATCCAAAATTCCTCAGTCTGCAAATTCGGATTGTCTTCTTTGCAGCTACCTCAGTCAATCCAAAATTCCTCAGTCTGCAAATTCGAACTGTCTTCTCTGCTGCTACCTCAGTCAATCTGAAATTCCTCATTCTCTACCCTTTACCTCAGTCCATCGAAAAATGTCAGAGCAACACCACCGAAATTCACACTAAAAAATGAAACCGTTTGTAGGTTATTTATACTGGTTTTTTCGTAAACATTTGGAGCCGACCTACATAAAAAATAATTTTAATTTGAATTTGGATTTTATTTATTTTTTAATTAATTTTGGAGACAACTTGTGTTTTGTCACACATTCCTTTTCTTTTATTTTATTTTTGTTTTACAACCTTCTTACCATAAGCAAGGGTGTCCTTAAGTCACCACAAAATGGTCAACATTAGGGTGTTGTTGATCATGATTTATCAAATTTACCACAAGTCTCAAGGGCTTCATCAAGGACCAAGGACCCTTAGACCCTTATCCAAGGGTATGCACTTGACCTCAAGATCAAGGAATGCATGCCATGCAAGTGTGTCCACCACATCATCATCAAGGAACCCATCATCATAACATGTATGACCAAGCACCCCATCATAGGGCATGCAAGCAAGTGACCAAGTGTCGCCACATGTGTGTGGGTGCCTTCATCATGCCATCTAACCACATGGGCTTCACGACCTTTACAAGGGAATCAAGGTATTCATAAGGGGTTCTAAGTATTCATGGGCTTCTTCATCATACCAAGGACATGTTCATAGGTTCCATAGCATGTCAAGGACCATACGACATCATCATCATCATACAAGAGCTCCATGACCCTGACAAGGGTTGCAGGGTCATCAAATCACCAATTGTGGCTCCAAGGACATCTTTAGGACTTCTTAATCAATCAAGGGGCTTCATAGCCTTCTTCAACAACCTAAACCACATAAGAGGACCTCAAAGGGTTAAGATATCTTCTATGGGGATGCTAGGTCTTTTTCTAGAGTACCATAACATCATCATAGCATGAATGACCATAGAATGGGTCATTAATGCCTCTCCAAGCCATTTAGGGATTCTCCATCATCTACCAAGGCTTCAGGACCATCTCCATGGTCTTCAATGTCTTCAGCAAGGTGGTAGCTTCAAGATTCATCCTTGTGGGTACAAGGACCTTGTCAATTGGGTACAAGGTGCTTCAAGGCACAAACCCACTCTGTAAGGGATCAAGGAACTGCAGGTGGGAATTGGTGGCATCAATGACATTCCATGGGGCCACTGCAAGTCCCTGTTGGTATCAATGACAATTTCATCAACAATATTCCCCTTTTTCATTGATGAAAACAACTCATGGTACCCTTGTGAGCATGCTCCCCTTTTGTCTTCATCTCTCCCCCTTTGGAATCAACGGCAGAGGGTGTCCACATACCTGTGTTTGAAATCTATGATCAGTACTCACTACTCCCCCTGTCAATATGCACGATCCTAGGACCTGTCTGTATGCCTAGAATAACCATCCTTTCACCTTTGAGTTCATTCTCCAGCCTCATGAACTCAAGGTGTGTTAAGGTCTTTGAGATACCTTACACTTGTCTTGCCATATGCCAGCCATCCTCCTTGCTCTGATCAACCTCTCCTATCTGCAACTGTTTGGTCTTCCTCATCCATACTTGCTTCTTGGCATCTGTCCTTTGAGCATTTGTTCCTTCATTTGTACTGGCTTTCCTTGATGAGTTGTCTAGGTAAATTCTCAAGGATTGTTTTCATGTATTCCAACAATATTGAGCTTTGTTCCCAAGGCCACTACAGCTATAACACCTCATCATATGACAATATGTAGCAATGTGACCAACATTGTTGCATGTCCAGCACCTGACTGAGCTGTTGGAACTTTCAACACTTCTTTGATCAGCTTCATTTCTCCATGCCTGAGCATATCCTTAACTGTAGGCATTTGTCTTCTAATCTTCAAATATTCTTATTGATGTATATGAAGGACTCCTTCTTGGTTGACTTCTTTGACTTGCACATTCTTGGGCTTTGTGGCCAAACCCACTGCAGGTGTAGCATCTCAATGTGTGACATGTGGCAGCAACATTTTCGACTTGATTACATGTCCAACACCTAGCTAAGTCATTGGGGATTCTAGCACTTCTTCTTCCATAGAATATACAATCCATAGCCTTATGACCAAAGTTAGAACAAAAATAACAATAACCATTGAAGCCACTTTCATACCTGGGTCTTGGAGTTGTTTCTTTTATGAAGTTGCTTTGAGGAATAGACCTAACTCCTTGTTTCATCTTTGAACTTCCAAAATCCTTGTTGTCATGTGCAAGTGCATGGGGAGCATCTTTGGACATTGATGGACCTACTTCTGGAGTCTTCAGAGACCAAGTGTCATCTTCAGATGTTTCTTTGTTCTTCTTGTAACCAAGACTAGTTTTGTCGAGTGGAGATCTTTGGCAATTTAAGATCTTATCTAGGACAATTGAACTATCCTGGAACTTGACCAAGGCTTCGTTCTTCTTACCTTTCTTCCTGAGACCAACTACCTCCATTTCAAACTTTTGGACTGTCTCCTTCTTTTCTTCTAGCCGACTCTTCAAGATTTCTTTGATCCTCCTGGCTTCCTCCAGCTGAGTCTTCAAATCATGATTGACCTCTCTAGTTTCTTCAAGCTCCTGAGCAGGCTTTTCTGATTCTTCCTTTTGACTGATCAATTCAGTCTTTAATTGTTCAACTTCAGCATCCTTGTCTTTCATTTGATCTCGCAACTCTTTGTCCTTGTCTTTGAGATTTACAAGCAACACTTTCATTGACATGGTCTTCTGTTGATATTCATTCAAGAAGTCCAATATTTTCTTTTTGAACTTCATGAAATCACTTTGGTTCAAATTTACTGTGTTTAGGAACCAATTGGCTCCAAGATCAATATTTAGCAACGTGAGATATATCTCATGTGCATTCTTTGATAGCCCTTCATCATTTTCTGCAAGAACCTTCCCAATTTCATCACACAAGCTATCATTATAATCATAAGAGTCCATACCTTTACTAGAATCCTCTTCTTGTTTGTCTTCTTCTTGATTGAGATCTTCTGGGGGCTTGTCTTCTGATTTCTGATTTGTCTTTTCGGGTACTGGTCTTGCCTTCTGATACTCACTCTCTAACTTGAACCATAGGTCTTTTGCCAAAGTGTACTCTCCTACACTTTTCTTCACTGATCTGGGAAGCCCATCCATGAGGAACTTCAAGGCTGTAGTGTTGTCCTTCTTTGCTTCCTTCTATGCAACTGATTTTCCTTTCTTTCTTGATGGAGCGGGTGGATTGATAACAATTTCCCAAATACCAAACTTCTTTAGATAAGCCTTCATTTTGCTCCTCCAACTGAAATAATTTGTAATATCAAGTATATGCATGTCATTGCTTGATGACTCTTTCTTTTCCTCCATTATGTCTAAGGATATCCTTCAAGCTTGCTAGGCTTGTGATGAAGGCCGGCTCTGATTCCAATTGTTAGACACTGAGAGAGGGGGTGAATCAGTGTAAATCCAATTTTACAACTTTTCTTAGCTTGTCACAATTAACTACCAATTCATCATTCCATTATTCTACCAATCTCATAATCACTTCATAAACATCTTTCACTTCATCATTCATATATCATAAGCATTTGAATCATCAAGAACCATAACACAAAAGAACACAACACCATATAATTTTGTAATCTTTTTGTATTAGTTTTGGTCCGACTATAACCGTTAGGTAAAATCAGCACCTACTGATACAAAGAGCACCTACTTTGCATCCAAGACCCTGCCTGGTTTTCTCAGACCTTGCTAAGAAGGGTTTGAGGTATCCTAACCTCAAAAGCAAGTCAAGCTTACATTTACAATTTAAGTTCATTGTCTCAACACATTTTCATCACTGTCACATCACACCAGCACTTATCTCTAGCACCTCTTCAATTAGCATTAACATACTGTCTCATCAATTGTTCATCATCATTCTGTCAGGCACATCATTCTGACCATAACAATGGATGCATCATAATGTCCATCAAATTGGTACCAGCATCATACATACCATATCAATCTTCTCTGTTGCTTCTCAACATCATCAACAATTATGTCATCTATACTGCTATCATAGTTAAGTCAATCAACTTGTCTTTGCTTTCACCATCAATTTGATTACTTATGGATAGACAACAAGGAATTTGTTTATGCACATCATGCCAAGACATCAAGGAGTCTGTTGATATACTGTTTATGTCAAGACATCAAAGAGTCTGCTCATACATCTACAAAACTATAGTTGCTGCTGGTATGTTCATTCTGCTCAAGTGCATACCTATTTCCTCATGCATAGTCTGCTCATGCCCAACAAAACTGCTACTACTTAGTCATGTCATTCTGCTCTTTATCAAGTCATTCTGATCTTTGTCATATTACAGTCCACTTGAAAGGATGTTATGTTAAGTTGTCACTATGCCAAAGTTGTCGTTGTCAACTTCTCAGTACTGTCAAGTGGCTCTTCGCTATTTTTGTCATATCAATCTTATGTCATAGTCAAGTTAATGCTGTCAACTCTCTCTGTATCATCAATGTTTGTTACTTCATATCACAGCTGTCACTTGTCAAAGTTTGTCACTATCAATTCAAAGGCCATTACTGCTGTCTCTATTAGGTTGATATCAAGCTATCAAATAATGGTTATGAGTGTCACATCATCCACAAGCATCAAGTCTTCATCAATCATATCAACACATTTCATCATGCTATAGGTCTGTACATTGAGTCAGTTGTACTTGTGACTATTTGAACTTTATATTTAGCTGTATATGCATCATCGTGTTTAGCTTCATATCAACTCAATCATCACATACCACTTGTACAAAAAACACTTATTGTATGTGTGTTATCAGTGTACCACAAATACAATACCAGAAATGCTTCTTCAACTACTGTATGTATCACTATACTACAGTATTTATCATTGCATACCATGCATTACTTCATACGTCAACATGCCACTGTATGTATTGGAATTAGGGCATCATCATAAAGTGAATCATCAAGGTTTTACAATGTCATGTATCCATCATTATGGACTATGAGTTATCTTACCTTTCAATGCTTCCAACACTACAAATTCTGCTGCTGCAAAAATCTGCACCATTATCATAAAATTTAAACAACTTGCAAAATTCAGATCACTATGAAGGCTGGGATTGTTCATCTAGGGCAGTAAATATCAAGGCCCAAGAGGATCTTTGTCAAGCATGGCATGATGGACATACTTATCTAATCATCATACAATGCCTGCATCAAAAGGTGTCTGATTGTTGAGTACTGCAACTTTCACCGAATTTCTCCTTCTAGGGCAGCAAGCTTATTCTACTGCTGCAATTTGTTGATCAAAAGAAAGGTTTTCAATTTCTCCAAAATTCAGATGGTATTCCTGTACTACTGCTCCCTCCGAAGTCTGCGGTTTGACAAGAATACAAGAGTTGCTGCAAACTTTGTCAAAGTTGTCATGTCAAGTTGACGTCAAACTTCAAGCCTTATACTTCATCTTCTAGAGTGTATTATTCACCTTACTATTCATCACTTTAGGCTTGATTGAGTATTGAGTGTGCATCATTATGCATGTGCCATCATCTATATGTATGTATCATAGCATGGATCTTCTCATACCATGTATCATCAATATGTATGTATAGAGGAGTGCATCATCATATATATATATATATATACCACACATCACTTGTTAATACATTTCATACACCACATAGTTCATCTCTGTATTCAATATACATACCTTGTTACTGCTAGGTATGTCCAAGGGAAGTAGTAAACTTTTGATCCTCCAAGGTTCAGACTGAGTGGAAGAAGGGGTAGTAATAGCACAAGACTATGTAAAATGTAAAACTTAGGTCACCCAAAAACAACATGGATGTGAGCAGCAACAAGGAGTTCAAACTCTAGTTTGTAATAAGAGATCGTCACACAAACTCAAATTTGTGATAAGGTGTAGGACTTGTTGATGAAATTGTCATTGATGCCAACATGGTCATTGATGACCACCACCCAGCTGATGATGCAAGAGATGGTCGTAAAGTTCTGGTACATAGAGACTTCACTCAGTGATAAAGCAAATACTCAGGCAGCCAATGGTATGTGATGACAGCAATCCATGTCAGCCACTAGTGAAGGCATTCTGGAAATCTGCTGCTTCATAATGAACAGGCTGCAACATACTCCTTTCAGAGTTTTAAAGCATATACAGGCTGTAACAAAACTTGAGTTACTACTGATTCAGTACTGTCATGAGTTCACTCCCATTAGGCATCCAATTGATATCTCCAATGCAACTATGAGAAAGGAAAACCTGAATCAGGAAAAAGATGTTAAAGTTGGGTCACATTGTTAGAATGCATTGAACAAAAATCAAAATGTATTCAGCCAGTTTTTGACATGTGCCACCGTCCACTCTAAAAGCTGAAGTTGTTGAGAATAATGATCTTGGGGCTCATGTGTTCACTCAAGGAAGGAGACTAAAACATTGAGAAGGGCATCTTCACATTTTAGAAGTATGCATTTACCTAAGAGGGGCGTGATCAGTCCACTTGGAGTGCTTATCCTTCTAGCTGGGCATTGTTATCAGGCAGCACATTTCCTTTGAATTAAATTCACAAATGTGCTGGTTATTACAAGCTGCTACAGCCATATAAGGGCAATATTGTTTAAATCCCTAGATTGCTTGGAGAAAGCTGCCATCTGCTGTGTATTGCTGAATTGTGAGAAGGAGGGTGTCAATCCATTATTTATAGCAGAGATACCTTGTTCCATCCTTTATCTTGCTAGGCGTCTTCTATCTAGCTGGGCCAAATTACTCAACAACGGGCTGATATTTATTTGCATACAAGTCATGATATATTATCAATGCAATGTCACTCAATTAAAAATGAGGAGTCGGCCTCATTAAAAATTGGATGTCGGCTCAATAAATATTAGGATGTCGGCCCTATTGTAAAATTCATTTTTTAATACACATCGGCCCAGATTTATTGAATTTTAATAATAGGTCGGCCCACTTTTTAAGGAAGAAAAATAGTATAAATCCTTCCTCAACGCATTCATTTTTTTAGTGAAAAGATAAGAGCTCAGCTCTGAGGAGAATTCGGTGCTGACTGAGGCAACGAGGGAGCAGGGGACTGTATAGGAGCAGCAGAAAGGTTATTTTTATTTTTTTCATGCTATGTGACAGTCCAATCTAGGACTGGTCTTGGGGTTTATCACAGCCTGATATTCACACCAGCCAAAGGTGGATTCATGGAGAAGAATTGCAGCCCTAATTTCTTTTTCCAGCAGATCGTTTTTTTTTTCTTTTGTTTTTATGATGCCCTAGTTTGGAGTTGCTCTGAAATTCGTCCACTGCAACAGCAGCTCAGAATTCTGTGGAAAAACGCAGGTGAACAGAGCTTTTGGGTGGCAGCAGTATGTGAAAACAGATCTGAAGTTTTACACCAGCAGCAACAAAGGTTTGATGTCTTCATTCATCTCTGATTTTCAGACTGTGTTTTAAGGTACCAGACAAGAGAGCTCTGACAAAAATTCAGACTGTGAAATTTCGCTTCCTCTATCTCTTATTTTGCTGTGCTATAAAATTCAATTTTAAGCTCTGATTTTTGGGTTGAGCATTTGAATAATAAGATCAGCTCCAAGACTAGGTAATCTGTGAACAATGTTGGTATTATTTGTGGACAAAAGTTGATGGTATTTGAGACTGTCCAAGCAAACCTAAGGCAGAATATTCAGACCTGTGTTGAGGGCAATTGAGGTGACATTGCTGAGCTTTCCTAAGATCAAACTGGACAGCCTTGTTGGCTGGTTTCTCGTTTAGCAAGATTAGGAGCATTTTTGATACAGCCAATGATTGGAACAGACCTTGTATGAAGCAGATTTGAAGTGTCATTTATTGACATTGTTTGACATACTCTTGGAAGTATTGAACCCTAATGCAATGATTAAGATGAAGACAGGTTTACCTCTATAGGCTACACAGCAAACTTGGAAGTATGATATCAAGGACGCAGTAAGACATATCTCTAATTTTCTAGGAGAAAAGAGGTTGTAGCAGCAGCAATAGTATTTCTGGGTTATCTGTTGATTGAAGATCAAGTTGGGTTTTATCCATCTATGACTACAAGCTAGGTAGCCATAGTAAAAAGTTGTCAGCAGCTACAGTAGATGAAGCCCTCCTCCACGTTGAAGTATACATACTACGTGTTCATGGTTGCATGTGCTAAAACTTGTCAGAAAGTCAACTCGTATAAGGCAATTGAAGTTTACATCTAATGTCACAAGTCGATACAGGTAGGCTTTAGAGCAGCAGTAAGTAAGCATGTAGATGTTGATCCTAGTTGAAGACCTTAAGATGTTCAAGATTGATAAAGTGTCATGTCTTCTGTATATCATTTGAATAGCAGTAAACTCTTGAATATCCTTAATCCACAGCAGAAGACCTGACTAAGAAACCAGTGAAAAAGAAAATGATGACATAATGTTGATATGAGAATGAAGTAATTATGGACAGAGTTGTAATGATGTAATTTATGTCATGATGGTGTGGAATGAGAATTGTAAACTCTGGAATAGACTAGCTGGACATTTCCAAGGTGGGCTGCGAGTACTTACAGTCACCTACAGGAAATCACAGGTCGAGCAGCAACTTTGTAAGCTACTGGTCAGCAAACAGAGTACGTAAAAATATGACTGTCATCTTCAGCAAACTGTAAGTGTGGGGTTTCATGTTTTATGTGAAAAACAGTTACCTACCACTCACTTGGAGACGTATCAGTAATAGAAGAGTGGTGGCAATAATATTGGTCAAGACTAATGCTTTTTTCATAGTCCAAGTTTTGTAGCAGCAGTATGGGGATGGTGATGTGCAAATGACATATCCACAGTTATAAAGTAGTAATGTAGAGTAGAAGATCAGCAGACTTTGATGACCTGACCAGTGTTGCAGTAGAAAAGAACAATGAATAGAAGATGACCAGCAGTGATGATGTGCAAGATGTTCTAGACCTTACCTCGACAATGATGATGATGACCAGGTTGATTGAGTTGACTGTGTTATGGGAAACTAGCATTGATTTGGATAGTTGACAGTAACAAGCAGTATAGGTGAGCAGAATTTAATGAGCAGCAATCAGGCAGCGAAGAGGATGAGCAGCAGAGGTTTAAATGAGCAGCAGTAAGCTGTGTTACAGCAGAGTTGATGTGATGAGCAGAGAAGATGAACAGCCTTGATGTGACAGAGATGTCACATTCTTGATGATGGTGAACTTTAATGTGAATGCAAGCTTGACTTGCTTTCTGAGGTTAGGATACCTCAAACACTTCTTAGCAGGGTCTAAGAAAACCAGGCAGGGTCCTGGATTAAGAGTAGGTGCTCTATTTATCAGTAGGTGCTGACTTCGCCTAACGGTTGTAGCCGGACAAATAATATAAAAGATTACAAATTCATATGATGTGGTGTTCTTCTTTGTTATGGCTCTTGATGGTTTAACTGCTTTTTATTTATGAATGATGTTCTGGAAGCTGTTTATGAAATGTTTATGATAGAGTAATGAATTGATGAATTGGTAGCTAACCCTGATAAACTGTGAAAAGGTTAAAATTGGTTGCACACTGATTCACCCCCCCCCCCTCTCAGTGTCTACAATTGGTATCAGAGCGGGCCTTCGTCACGAGCCTAGCAAGCTTGAAGGAGATCCTTAGACACAATGGAGGAAAAGAAAGAGCCATCAAGCAATGACGTGCCTGTACTTGAGGTTACAGATTATTTCAGTTGGAGGGGAAAAATGAAGGCTTATCTGAAGAAGTTCGGGATTTGGGAAATTGTCATCAATCCACCGGTTCCGTCAAACAAGAAAGGAAAACCAGCTGCACAGAAGGAAGCAAAGAAGGAAAACACTACAGCTTTGAAGTTCCTCATGGATGGACTTCTGAGTTCAGTGAAGTAAAGTGTAGGAGAGTACACTTCAGCAAAAGACCTATGGTTCAAGCTGGAGAGTGAGTATTAGAAGGCAAGACCAGAACCCAAAAAGACAGATCAGAAATCAGAAGACAAGCCCCCAGAAGAGCTAAATCAAGAAGAAGATAAACAGGAAGAGGACTCTAGTAAAGGTATAGACTCTTGTGATTATAATGATAGCTTGTGTGATGAAATTGAGAAGGTTCTTGCAGAAGATGATGAAAGGCTACCAAAGACTGCACATCAGATACATCTCACATTGCTAAATATTGATCTTAGAGCAAATTGGTTCCTAAACACAGTAGATCTGAACCAGAGTGAATTCACGAAGTTCAAAAAGGAAATCTTGGACTCCTTGAATGAATATCAGCAGAAGACCATGTCAATGAAAGTGTTGCTCCAAAATCTTAAAGTCAAGGACAAAGAGTTGCGAGATCAAATGAAAGACAAGGATGCTGAAATTGAACAATTAAAGACCAAATTGATCAGCCAAAAGGAAGAATCAGAAAATCCTGCTCAAGAGCTTGAAGAATCTAGAGAGGTCAATCATGATCTGAAGACTCAGCTGGAGGAAGCCAAGAGGACAGAAGAAATCTTGAAGAGTCAGCTAGAAGAAAAGGAGGAGACAGTCCAGAAGCTGGAATTGGAGTTAGTTGGTCTCAGGAAGAAAGATAAGAAAAATGAAGCCTTGGTCAAGCTCCAGGACAGTTCAATTCTCCTAGATAAGATCTTAGATTGCCAAATATCTCCTCTCGACAAAACTGGTCTTGGTTACAGGAAGAACAAAGAAAAACTTGAAGATGTCACTTGGTCTCTGAAGACTCCAGAAGCAGGTCCATCAACGTCCAAAGATGCTCCCCAGGCACCTGCACAGGACATTGGAAGTTCAAAGATGAAACAAGGAGTTAAGTCTGTTCATCAAAGCAACTTCATCAAGGCAACAGCTCCAAGACCCAGGTATGAAAGTAGTTTCAATGGCTATTGTTATTCTTGTTCTAACTTTGGTCATAAGGCTATGAATTGTAGGTTCTATGGAAGGAGAAGGGCTGGAAGCCCCAATGTCTCAGTGACATGTTGGACATGCAATCAAGTCGGACATGTCGCTGCCACATGTCGCACAGTGAGATGCTACTCTTGCAGTGGGTTTGGACACAAAGCACATGAATGTGCCAGTCAAAGAAGTCAACCAAGAAGAAATACTCCATACATATCAGCAAGAAGATTTGAAAATCAGAAGATAAATGCCTATGGTCAGGGATATGCTCAGGCATGGAGAAATGAAGTGGATCAAAGAAATATTGGAAGTTCCAACAGCTCTGTTAGGTGCTGGTCATGCAACAAATTTGGGCACAAAGAACAAAATTGTTGGCATGATATGAGAAGACTGACATATAGCTCAGCCAAGAAAACTAGCAAGGACAATGAAGGAACATATGCTCAAAGGACAGAGGCCAAGAAGCAGGTATGGATAAGGAAGACCGAGTAGTTGCAGTTAGGAGAAGATGATCAGAACAGGAAGGATGGCTGCCCCATGGTAAGCAAAGTGTAAGGTCTCTCAAAGACCTTAGCACACCTTGAGTTCATGAGGCTGGAGAATGAACTCAAAGGAGAAAGGATGGTTCTCCAGGCAGACAGACAGGTCCTAGGATCGTGCATAGTGACAGGGGGAGCAGTTAGCTGTGATCAGAGATTTTAGAGACAGGTATGTGGACACCCTTTTCCATTGATGCCAAAGGGGGAGAGATGAAGTCAAAAGGGGAGAATGCTCATAGGGGGAGCATGAGTTGTTGTCATCAATGACAAAGAGGGAGATTGTTGATGAAATTGTCATTGATGCCAACATGGTCATTGATGACCACCACCCAGCTGATGATGCAAGAGATGGTCGTAAAGTTCTGGTACATAGAGACTTCACTCAGTGATAAAGAAAATACTCAGGCAGCCAATGGTATGTGATGACAGCAATCCATGTCAGCCACTAGTGAAGGCATTCTAGAAATCTGCTGCTTCATAATGAACAGGCTGCAACATACTCCTTTCAGATTTTTAAAGCATATACAGGCTGTAACAAAACTTGAGTTACTGCTGATTCAGTACTGTCATGAGTTCACTCCCATTACGCATCCAATTGATATCTCCAATGCAACTATGAGAAAGGAAAACCTGAATCAAGAAAAAGATGTTAAAGTTGGGTCATATTGTTAGAATGCATTGAACAAAAATCAAAATGTATTCAGCCAGTTTTTGACATGTGCCACCGTCCACTCTAAAAGCTGAAGTTGTTGAGAATAATGATCTTGGGGCTCTTGTGTTCACTCAAGGAAGAAGCCTAAAACATTGAGAAGGGTGTCTTCACATTTTAGAAGCCTGCATTTACCTAAGAGGGGCGTGATCAGTCCACTTGGAGTGCTTATCCTTCTAGCTGGGCATTGTTATCAGGCAGCACATTTCCTTTGAATTAAATTCACAAATGTGCTGGTTATTACAAGTTGCTACAGCCATATAAGGGCAATATTGTTTAAAGCCCTAGATTGCTTGGAGAAAGCTGCCATCTGCTGTGTATTGCTGAATTGTGAGAAGGAGGGTGTCAATCCATTATTTATAGCAGAGATACCTTGTTCCATCCTTTATCTTGCTAGGCGTCTTCTATCTAGCTGGGCCAAATTACTCAACAACGGGATGATATTTATTTGCATACAAGTCATGATATATTATCAATGCAATGTCACTCAATTAAAAATGAGGAGTCGGCCTCATTAAAAATTGGATGTTGGCTCAATAAATATTAGGATGTCGGCCCTATTTTAAAATTCATTTTTTAATACACATCGGCCCAGATTTATTGAATTTTAATAATAGGTCGGCCCACTTTTTAAGGAAGAAAAATAGTATAAATCCTTCCTCAACGCATTCATTTTTTTAGTGAAAAGATAAGAGCTCAGCTCTGAGGAGAATTCGGTGCTGACTGAGGCAACGAGGGAGCAGGGGACTGTAGAGGAGCAGCAGAAAGGTTATTTTTATTTTTTTCATGCTATGTGACAGTCCAATATAGGACTGGTCTTGGGGTTTATCACAGCCTGATATTCACACCAGCCAAAGGTGGATTCGTGGAGAAGAATTGCAGCCCTAATTTCTTTTTGCAGCAGATCGTTTTTTTTTTCTTTTGTTTTTATGATGCCCTAGTTTGGAGTTGCTCTGAAATTCGTCCACTGCAATAGCAGCTCAGAATTCTATGGAAAAACACAGGTGAACAGAGCTTTTGGGTGGCAGCAGTATGTGAAAACAGATCTGAAGTTTTACACCAGCAGCAGCAAAGGTTTGAAGTCTTCATTCATTTCTGATTTTTGGACTGTGTTTTAAGGCACCAGACAAGAGAGCTCTGACAAAAATTCAGACTGTGAAATTTCGCTTCCTCTATCTCTTATTTTGCTGTGCTATAAAATTCAATTTTAAGCTCTGATTTTTGGGTTGAACATTTGAATAATAAGATCAGCTCCAAGACTAGGTAATCTGTGAACAATGTTGGTATTATTTGTGGACAAAAGTTGATGGTATTTGGGACTGTCCAAGCAAACCTAAGGCAGAATATTCAGACCTGTGTTGAGGGCAATTGAGGTGACATTGCTGAGCTTTCCTAAGATCAAACTGGACAGCCTTGTTGGTTGGTTTCTCGT
>LPNX011110556.1:248402-262083 GCA_001517045.1 Pseudotsuga menziesii | reverse complement strand
AGCCACAGTAAAAAGTTGTCAGCAGCTACAGTAGATGAAGCCCTCCTCCACGTTGAAGTATACATACTACGTGTTCATGGTTGCATGTGCTAAAACTTGTCAGAAAGTCAACTCGTATAAGGCAACTGAAGTTTACATCTAATGTCACAAGTCGATACAGGCAGGATTTAGAGCAGCAGTAAGTAAGCATGTAGATGTTGATCCTAGTTGAAGACCTTAAGATGTTCAAGGTTGATAAAGTGTCATGTGTTATGTATATCATTTGAATAGCAGTAAACTCTTGAATATCCTTAATCCACAGCAGAAGACCTGACTAAGAAACCAGTGAAAAAGAAAATGATGACAGAATGTTGATATGAGAATGAAGTAATTATGGACAGAGTTGTAATGATGCAATTTATGTCATGATGGTGTGGAATGAGAATTGTAAACTCTGGAATAGACTAGCTGGACATTTCCAAGGTGGGCTGCGAGTACTTACAGTCACCTACAGGAAATCACAGGTCGAGCAGCAACTTTGTAAGCTACTGGTCAGCAAACAGAGTACGTAAAAATATGACTGTCATCTTCAGCAAACTATAAGTGTGGGCTTTCATGTTTTATGTGAAAAACAGTTACCTACCAGTCACTTGGAGACATATCAGTAATAGAAGAGTGGTGGCAATAATATTGGTCAAGACTAATGCTTTTTGCATAGTCCAAGTTTTGTAGCAGTAGTATGAGGATGGTGATGTGCAAATGACATATCCACAGTTATAAAGCAGTAATGAAGAGTAGAAGATCAGCAGACTTTGATGACCTGACCAGTGTTGCAGTAGAAAAGAACAATGAATAGAAGATGACCAGCAGTGATGATGTGCAAGATGTTCCAGACCTTACCTCGACAATGATGATGATGACCAGGTTGATTGAGTTAACTGTGTTATGGGAAACTAGCAGTGATTTGGATAGTTGACAGTAACCAGCAGTATAGGTGAGCAGAATTTAATGAGCAGCAATCAGGCAGCGAAGAGGATTAGCAGCAGAGGTTTAAATGAGCAGCAGTAAGCTGTGTTACAGCAGAGTTGATGTGATGAGCAGAGAATATGAATAGCCTTGATGTGACAGAGATGTCACGTGCTTGATGATAGTGAACTTTAATGTGAATGCAAGCTTGACTTGCTTTCTGAGGTTAGGATACCTCAAACACTTCTTAGCAGGGTCTAAGAAAACCAGGCAGGGTCCTGGATTAAGAGTAGGTGCTGACTTCGCCTAACGGTTGTAGCCGGACAAATAATATAAAAGATTACAAATTCATATGATGTGGTGTTCTTCTGTGTTATGGCTCTTGATGGTTTAACTGCTTTTGATTTATGAATGATGTTCTGGAAGCTGTTTATGAAATGTTTATGATAGAGTAATGAATTGATGAATTGGTAGCTAACCCTGATAAACTGTGAAAAGGTTAAAATTGGCTGCACACTGATTCACCCCCCCCCCCTCTCAGTGTCTACATGACTGTCACACAAACTCATACTTTATACCCAAAAAATTAAGGCCTCACTGGAAAATTCATATGTCTATCTTTGTGAAGTAATTCAGCTACTCTACTACTACTCGAATTTTTCTTCAGTCTGTTAGTTGGATATTTGAATTCCTTAGACCCCATCGAATTTACCTCAGTTTGCAAATTCAGACTATCTTCTTCTCTGCGGCTGCCTCAGTAAATACGAAATTCCTCAATCTGCAAATTCGGACTGCCTTCTCTGTGGCTGCCTCAGTCAATCCAAAATTCCTCAGTCTACAAATTCGGACTGTCTTCTATGCGGTTGCCTCAATCAATCTGAAATTCCTCAGTCTGCATATTCGGACTGTCTTCTCTGTGGCTGCCTCAGTCAATCCGAAATTCCTCAGTCTCTACCCTTTACCTCAGTCCACCGAAAAATGTCAGAGCAACACCACCAAAATTCACACTAAAAAATGAAACCATTTGTAGGTTATTTATACTAGTTTTTTCGTAAAAATTTGGAGCCGACCTACATAAAAAATAATTTTGATTTGAATTTGGATTTTATTTATTTTTTAATTAATTTTGGAGCCGACTTGTGTTTTGTCACACATTCCTTTGCTTTTATTTTATTTTTGTTTTACAACCTTCTTACCATAAGTAAGGGTGTCGTTAAGTCACCACAAAATGGTCAACATTAGGGTGTTGTTGATCATGCTTTAGCAAATTTACCACAAGTATCAAGGGATTCATCAAGGACCAAGGACCCTTAGCCAAGGGTATGCACTTGACCTCAATATCAAGGCATGTGTGCTATGCAAGTGTGTCCACCACATCGTCATCAAGGAACCCATCATCATAACATGTATGACCAAGCACCCCATCATAGGGCATGCAAGAAAGTGACCAAGTGTCATCACATTGTGTGGGTGCCTTCATCATGCCATCTAACCACATGGGCTTCATGACCTTTACAATGGCATCAAGGTATTCATCAGGGGTTGCAAGTATTCATGGGCTTCTTCATCATACCAAGGACATGTTCATAGGTTCCATAGCATGCCAAGGACTATACAAGGTCATCATCATCATACAAGAGCTCCATGACCCCGGCAAGGGTTGCAGGGTCATCAAATCACCAATTGTGGGTCCAAGGACATCTTTAGGACTTCTTCATCAAGCAAGGGGCTTCATAGGCTTCTTCAACCACCTGAACCACACAAGAGGACATCCAAGGGTCAAGATATCTTCTGTGGGGATGCTAGGTCTTTTTCTGGGGTACCATAACATCATCATAGCAGGAATGACCACAGAATGTGTCATTAATGCCTCTCCAAGCCATTTAGGGCTTCTCCATCGTCTACCAAGGCTTCAGGACCATCTCCAAGGTCTTCAATGTCTTCAGCAAGGTGGCAGCTTCCAGATTCATCCTTGTGGGTACAAGGACCTTGTCAACTGGGTACAAGGTGCTTCAAGGCACAAACCCACTCTGTAAGGGATCAAGGCACTGCAGGTGGGACTTGGTGGGATCAATGACATCCCGTGGGGCCACTACAAGTCCATGTTGGCATCAATGACAATTTCATCAACAATTCTACCATTGCATCTAAAAGGTCCCTCAACTTTGTGCACTCACCCAGTTCGTAAAATCTACTGTCATTTATGTTTTTTGATCTAAGAATGATAATGAGTATATTTCAAGTTGATTTTATGGGCTTCCTCCAAAATTCATAGTTCATAATTTCAAAAAAAAAAGCTTAGTTAACATATAATAATTACAATTAGTGATAATTAGGAAATTAAAATTCAATTTCAATTATTCGATTATTAGATACAACTATTAGATTAATTGATACAATATGAGCTTACTTCCATTTATGATACAACTATTAGTCTAATATCAACTCCACTAATGAATTTTCGTATATATATTAACTTTTAAATTAATTATTAGATACAATTAAGTCATAGGCTTATATATCTTAGAATTTCTCGGTGGACTCCCATCTATGCTTTTTCATATATGGACAAAATTTTCATATATGGACAAAAATGAGACAAGTATATTGTCCATTGATTCTATGGGTGTCTTACAAAATTCATAATTAAGCATTCAAAAAAACAAAAAATATATATATTAGATAACATCTTATAAGCAAAGTTCCTGATAGTTGGAAAAAATAGATACAACTATTTGATTATTCAATACAACTATGATCTTAATTCCATTTATGATAAAGACTTTTAATTGAATTGAGCTTCCTAATATATTAAATTTTTTAAATTAAATATTAGATACAACTATTAGCTTAATTGAGCAACTCTAATGAGGGTTATATTGGATATGTATTGGCTTAACTATTAGATACAACTAGGTTAACTCCAATGATTTTACAACTATAATTACTAGGTTAACTCAAATAGTGATACATCTATTAAATTAAATTTAGATGAATGTGATAATTAAAAAGTGGTAAGAAAAACTTATTAGATATGTGTTGGTGTACTCTTCACTTCATCTCTTGCTTGAAAAGTCCAACTCATTGTAGTGAAACCATGCACCCACAATAAGCTTTTCAGTTGGCAATATAGTATCACAAAAACAATAAGCTAGGTAATATACTCTAAGGATAATAGGCTCAATTCAATCTAAAACTATGTATTAATAATTTATTATAAATCTCAATATATCAAATATATCCCTTTTCAACTTATTACAAACATATTAGTAAAAACACCTAAAATATAAAATATTGATTATTTTGCATAACAATAAGTGTGACCCAATAGAAATGGAAAATGAGAGCAAAGAAATAAGGAAGGGCAAAAAAAAATACAAATTCGACTGATTACCGGACACCATTGCCATCGATACCCAAGAACAGAACGCTATACTTACTGGTTCAACATGAGGAAAAAATTGAGGCCCCAATGGAATCGAACACCTATTGAGTCGAGATATATATATATATATTACATTTGCCGATAAAATTTTTTGAGTCACAGGAGTATCGTTCTCTGTCAGGATGCTTGAAACTCAAAATTCTGAAAAGTTAATCCAGAAACATATATATATATATATATATATATATATTTTGATGATTTACCCATCTAAATCTAAACAGCCGCAATCTATCTAAATCTAAACAGCTGCAATCTGTGGTTACAGCACAAACATTCCACATTGTGATTAATGTCACTGCCAACAATTATGGCATGGCCTAAAAATTAACCAACACATTCTAATTCTTTCTCCGCAATCCTAAATTTTGTAATTTCTTAGAAATCTGGTGTTAGAATTGTAATTTTTATTGTCCGTATGTGCCGATCTGTTATTTGTAAGGGATAGGCCATTGTTGCAATTATGATCATCTGGAAGCGTAGATCTGTAATTTCCTTGGAATCAAGTGTTAGATGCACCGATAGATAAGACGTTTTCATTATCATTTATCGCCAGACTTGTTTAATTAGCCTGAGCTTAAAAACATGTACTTTCGGTCCATCTAACAGACCAACAGCGAAGTCAATGGTTGACTTAGCTGTTGGTCTGTTGGATGGACCGAACGTACATGTTTGTTAATGATGGCCGACAAAACTTAAAAAACATATACCTTCTGGATGGACCAACAGCGAAGTCAATGACTTCGCTGTTGGTTCGTTGGATGGACCGAACGTATATATTTATTAAGAATGGCCGTTTAATTATACTTAATGCATTTCACATTAACCAAAGATTTGACTATATAGATAGACTGTCTAAGAACACATCCAAGATATACTAGTGCTACATAAAAATTATGCAATCCTTTTTTTCTTTTATATATAAATATCGTTGATACAAAATCGTCAATTAGGGATTATACGAGGACTCCGGCTGTGATATAGTGGTTTACGTTAATGATCCAGATCCAAGTTGATCATAACCAAATTTGACACTTTCATATGCAGTGTGAATTAATGATTTTGAAAACACAACAAGGAAACAAAGATACAAAGAATACTAATTATTCTACATTAAGAATTATCATGTTTAAGAAATTATACAAGAAGGAATGTCCAATGAGTATGGTGTCCTATGAGAGAGAAAAATAATAATCTTCTCTAATCTCAGTCAAACAATAGCCAGGATCTAAATAAAATCAATGAATCCAATCAATTTGTGGCGAACCCGCAATGCTTCAATTCCTCCTTGAATCGCATCTCAGTCAAACAATAGCCAGGATCTAAATAAAATCAATGAATCCAATCAATTTGTGGCGAACCCGCAACGCTTCAATTCCTCCTTGAATCGCATATCAGTCAAACAATAGCCAGGATCTAAATAAAATCAATGAATCCAATCAATTTGTGGCGAACCCGCAATGCTTCAATTCCTCCTTGAATCACATTGAAGTGGAGATGATAATGCATGGAGGTAAAAGCTTAAACAAGGAAGGCGGCCCATCCAAGCAAGGCGGCTCCAAAAATAGCCATCTTCTCCAAACTGGCGGTAAGGACAGCCCCGCTGCTGGCGCTCGGTGGGGAAGCGGTGCCTGGGCCTTCAGCCGAGGGGTTAGATGCTGGAGCTTGAGATGGCGTAGAGGAGCCTGAGTTTGGTGGGGTGGCCACTTCAGAAGGAGCAGATGCAGGAGAAGAAACACTTGGCGGAGTCGCACGAGGAGGAGATGCGGGAGATGGCGCTGCGGGGGTTTGAACCGGCGACGCCATAGGTGCTGCTGCAATGGAAGATGGTGCAGGTGCCCGTGCGGGAGAGGCTGAGCTGATCAATCCCAAGACGAAAAGGAAACAGAGAAGTGCATTGAAACGGGCCATATTGTCGTAAAGTAGCTGTTGTGCAAATTTGTTTTGGCTAAACTGTATGGTGTCGAACTCTTCCCTTCCTGAAGAATGAAAACAAAAAGAAGAGGTTACCGAAGACGATAAAGAATAGGGAATAGGCAGAGATGAGTTGTTTGAAGGTAGAGGGATACAGGCATGATATATATAGGTATGTAGCGCCACAATTAGGTCAGCTTCGAGGAATGGCGGATTGTTTGCATTATTCAAACACGGTATCTGATGTTATGGTGTGTACCGAAGACCATTTCAAAGTTCAAACCTCTTCATGCCGACTTGCCGAGTCGAGTCTTCTGTTGCAGTTTACCGATTTGCAGGTGTCCGCGTCCCTTCTCTACAGCGCGTCCTTCTTGACCGACATTTGATTGACGCACGCTGGCCAGACCATTTCATCTGATCGTACACGTGTATAACGACGTCATTATTCAAAATCGGCATTTAATTATTTCAAAAGCCAGCCGACCATTTAAGAGCTGCGGAGAAGCATCTAGCGTGTAAGAGTTCCAACCTCAAAATTGTTTTACTAGTGAAGCACAAGCTTCAAGGGATTTCCTTATTGCATGAGTAATGCTCTGACCTAATGGCCCGATGACTTGCATTCCAATACAAAACAGAAACAGTGTTATCGGAACTGGATCTATACTGGTAAAACCGACCGGTTCACAAGCCCAACCGGCCCAGTTAGGTGAATCTGGTGTGAACCGGGCCAGTTTCTTACGTAAATATACCAAAATCACCGAATGGATCAGTTTTGGTCGGTTTGGTAAATAACCGGCTTATTTGTATTTTTGGTGGTTCCAAGGCCTTTTGTTGATATATTTTGGCTTTAGAGATGTATTGAATGGGGCGTTATGGTAGTTATTTGTGTTTATACTTGCTATATATATATTGAACTTTGCATATTTGTGTATTAATGATTTGGATTTATCGAACTTTGCATATTTGTGTATTAATAATTTGCCATTTTTAAGCTAAATTTATTTTTATGGTTTTTTTAGAAATTAAATCACTTTTAAGCTCAATTTATTTTTATGGTTTGGTTTAGAAATTAAGTCAAACACTTACTCGTCAATTTGCAAAAGAATGTTGTAGAATTATGTTCCAAACAAACTGAGCTTATAAGATGAGACTTATATATCTTGTCTTTACTTACTCAGATTTACCATATACCACACCAATACCATAAACAACCTTCAAATTTATGCAAATGAAATTATTAATACTCATCATACTTATAAAATGAAGAACACATAACTTCAAGATGTCTAAATTAACGAGAAGATTCTGACCTAAGAATCTAAGCAACTTACAGGCCTTAGTATGGGCTAAGACTACCCTTCTTATGCATAGGAGAGTTGCAGACCATCAACAAAGAAATATATATCAATGTTGAAGAATATCCTCTTGTAGGTGGCAGGTTAGTTTTGGTGACTTCTTGCCTTATCTAGAATGGAGTCTATGGTCACAATTGACAAATGAATACCTACCATGTTTTAGTGACTTCTTGTCTTACCTAGAATGGAGTCTATGGTCACAATTGACAAATGAATACCTTCTAACTTGTCGAGCATTAACACCCACAATAATTACACACTATAACTTGGAAGGCGACATTACACATGAATATATACGTTTTCTTACAAAAGATGCATATTTTATGTATTTGTTAGTCTATCGATTTTTTTATCGTTTTTTTTTTGTTTTTTATTGGGTTTCAATTTGGTTCATACATTGGATTCTATTGAATCTACGATCACCGATCCGATTTTGATAACGTTGATACACAAGTCTTTGTAAAGCAGTATTTTTTTCTATATTTCTAAAGAATGAAATTGTACAGAATTTCATGCCACCAATACTTAACTTCTAGGTATGAAATTTTGATTTTAATTACTTTGGTATGCCTTCTTTCTAAGTTAGTGTTACTCAATTTCAAAGAACACTTATTTTAACTTCGAGGTATGAAATTTGTATTTTAAAGACTTTGGTATGCCTTCTTTCAACTAGTGTTACTCAATTTCAAACTTATAGCTTCATATATCTATATCTCTCTCTCTCTCTCTCTCTCTCTCTCTCTCTCTCTCTATATATATATATATATATATATATATATATATATATATATTAGAATACTTGTTTGTTTAATACTAGTAAAAGCCTTATCTTCCATACCTTATAACTATGAAAGTGTAGTGAACACGAATATGAAATTTGATCCAATTTACTTCAATATGTTTTATAATCAATTTGATCTTTTTTCTCATTAAAGATAATAAAATTAAAATTAAAAAATTATATTCAAAGTGGTAGGATTACTTATTTTAAGGAGATAGGCCCTAGGGACTTCTTTAAGTGAACCAATGACATAACACATGCACTCATGGTATAATAAATAATACCCATAATTTCACTAAATATTAAGGATTACCTACAAAACTCTTTTTTGAACTTTAAGACCCTTTCCTATACATGTCCAGTTAAAAGACCCCAACATTTGCTACATATCCTATACTTTCATTTTTTACGTGACATTTTTAAATCCCCTTTTTGTAGAAATAATAGATCAATTCTATCAGCAATGATGCTAAGAAGAAGCACAGGAAATAGATCTTGCTACTAAGAATTCTCACAAGCATACATAGGAAAAATAGAGAGAAGAAAAGAGACTTAATCACATGAATGAAGAGATGAATATTGGTGTGTATGCTTCCATTGAATAATGATGAATAATAGTGTACATAAATAGTGCATCCCTCATAGGAAAATCGAATTGTATGGAAACAACTCATAAAGCTCAAAAAGGCTGACTTACCAAAATATAGCAAACCCCCATAGGTGGCTAAAGCACTTTCCAAATCTATCAAGGACCTCATGAGTTGGAAAAAGCATGAGTGAGTTGTTAAGGAGATGGAAAAAAACATGCTAATGCTAGAAAATGGAGAAAAAATAATGGAGGATGGGTTGGAAACAAAAGCTGCTAGTTTCCTAGTTTAGTAGCTTTTATCTTATCCATAGAAAAGCAGGGAAAGAAAAAAAAGCAGAATAAAGCAAAATATGTTGTAAAGTGTTGTATACTAATTCTAGATGGTCAAAAGGTGGTCAAGATCAACCCATAATTAAAAATAAATCATTCCCAGGATATAGATGGTATGTATTGACTTTAAGGTGCAAGTGGATGCCAACTAATTAAGCTAGTGGGTGAATAATTAATCAAATAATGATTAATTATTTTATCCTAAGTTATGAGTGGGTTTAATATATTCCAACATTTTTTAATCTCTATTAGTAATATGTCCACATGACACAATTCTTATAATCCTTGGAAATATTACAAGGTGAAATATTAAACCTTTATGGTAGTAGATATTTTGAGATGCAAAACAAACCCCGTAACATAATTTGGATTCACACACAGTGGTTGCAATCTAATTTACCCCATCTTCATATATAGAACATTTATATTCAAACTGAAGTTTAAATTCACATAAATCAATTCATACCACTGACATATATAGATAATACATATTCAAACACTAAATCAACTTCACACACAATCAAACCCACAAGACCTTCACATGTAGAGTTACACCCATTCAAACCTCTAAATATGCTAATCAACCCTTTGATTCCTAATTCTACTCATTCCCTAATATTTTGATATTTTTAATATATAAAAAATACATATAAACCCTTATATACCTATCAATATATTACTTCCAATTTATATTATTTTAAAGCGGTATTATAAACTTATAATATCCTTTATTTGATGAACCTCATAAGCTAAATTCAACATAAGCTATAATCTCATTCCAAATGTTACATACCAAATACTTCAAATAGCATAAAATAAAAATAATAACTAATTCCACACCTTAAGAATAATAAATATTCAATAAATAATATTCATCTTTACATAGGTAACATTATAAAGATTGTAAATTATTCAAATGTACAAGAAAAAATGCATATTCAAATGAATCCTTTATTATAAAGAGGATGGAGAGACCATGACATATCCTACACCCTAAGTTGATCTAAGTGTCACTAATGTATTAATAATAAATTAATAAATTATCTAGTTAGGGCCTTAACATAATAGGAAATCATTGAAGGTCTTTCTTCATTATATATATATTTTTAAGATAAGTTCAAGTTTGGCCTTCAGTTTCTTGTAAAGGTTTTACTATATTTATGTCTATATCACTTATTCACACCATTATTTTAATTTTAAATTGTTATATTTATTACTTTCTTGTTTCGTTATTGATTTACATAGATTTTTAGTTGAATTTAGGTTATTTCATATATGTATTTTTTTCAATGTCCATAAATTAGTTTAGATCATGGCTTAGAGCTTGTAAATTTCCTTCTCAATGTTGGAGATTTTAAAAACTAAAGTAAAGATTATCTCTTTGAAATAATACTAGCTTAGATTTCTTAGATTTCATTTTCTCATAACGTTTGTCCCAAATGTTTAACAATTTGTCTAAATGAAAATGTCAAGGGTTGATTTTTTATGATTTTTACAATTCTTTAGGGTAGGGATGGAAATGGTTTACTAAATCACCAATTTATTTTCAAACAAACAAAAAATTCAAAATTTTTTCTTTGTTTGAAATGAAATACTTACCTATACCTAATTCATTTATCCGATTAACATAGCATAATGCACATATGTATATTGGTTTTAACCCATTCAATTTTGCTTACTCACACTTTATTTATTTGGTGGCCAAAATAAGTTTATAGTTTCTATGTAAGGTTGAGTATTTTTTCTCCAACAACAAATTTACAATAAGGAACCAAAAACCTCATGTTCATCAAGTAATTAGGTTATTTAGTGTTTTATTTGTTCCGTAGTCCTATAAGCTATGATACTTATAAAGCTTATATATCTAGAGACGATACTTTTAACTTACTTCATCCTTAATATCAAGATTTCATGATTTTTTTATTATTCCAAAGTCCCTACAGGTCCATAGATTGATGCCAATGATAACATCCCATCTTGTGAGAATACCGGTCCAAGTTATGAATCTAAAATTTTCTCCAAACTAAAACTAATCTATTACCATTTTCTTTATTGAGTTTGTGTGGCCTTTCTTAGTGAGAATTTTAAGAATGATAACATTTGAAGATTTAAAATCTAATAAATTGAATAGGATTGCTGGTACAAAACTACATTGAACAAATCATATTCATACCCAAGTATGTTATAAAGGTATATTTCTCCTAATTATTTTCTTCAAACCTATCCAAACCTGAGCACTAGGGAAACAACACATTGGATATTTTTTAGTCGGCTAGACTATAACTTATAATGGCCAAATGAATCACAAACTATCTCTTACTCACACTAGATATAAACACAAGAAAAACATAGAACATGAATCACAAAAACACTAACGGGACTCATAGCTTTTGTTACACCAGGGAATTCATTCCCCTTAAATACAAACTAAAAAAAGAAAAAAATTTAGTTCTCAACACTAAAATAACTGTGATATTCTCAATATATTTGCGGTCGATTACAAGATCACACACAAATAACAATCCATATTTCTCATTACAAAATGATATTCAAACACCTACACAGTGATGGCTCAACTTTTCGACAGTTGTATAACCAGCTGGAGGATAATCAAGTACATTAGGCTCATGAGCATAATGGGCTCAATGCTAAACAGGGATTACAACCCACACAACTGTTACATGAAATTTTTAATGGAGAAAAAAATCTCCCTTCAACCTAACAAGTTGGATAAACCCTCTAATGTGTTAAGGAAAATCACAACACCAACAACAATGTTTTGTATTCATCTTGATAGGCTATATTAACGTCCAAATATAAATGGTGGAGATTAGCTCGACACCATTAATCCTGCTGTGATACCTATTGAAGGATATATGCACTGAGATAAACCACTCATGTACCACTTTAAAGGACAGGGCTAAGCTTAAACCAACTGTACCACCCAATTAACATACACAAGCACATTTAAAAACTCTATGTACACAAACATACACACATACCATACAATGGAATTGGGGATCTATTTAACAACCATAGATATTAACTTATAAAACTACATATTTATATAGACATGGTGATTTTTATGGTGACCATAATTTTCATCATTGGGTCGAAGACTATTACAACCACAACATAGTCATTGTCAAACCATTCTTCGATTAAGCCATTAATATTTATTAGCAGTGCACCAACAACGTGACTCTAAAATAAATTTGAAAAAAATCCTCTACATAGTTTCCACATGTCACTTTGTGACTGGATGGCGGGTTATGACTTTCGACCTTCTCCATCGGACCTCCTCATGGTGACTCCTTTTTACAACTCTGCTTCCAAACTCTAGAATGTTGATGCATTCCCCATCTTAACATCCCCATTGAGCCTATAAACTTGTGCAATTGTACATAACTCTGATATTTCAGGACCGTTACATTATCGAAATTCATTCATTAAACCTCATTTGTTAGGACTTCCCTCAAACTTCATTGATTTCCTCTCTCATGTAGGAACTCTAATGATACTCTATTGCAACCACATGTTAACCTTGAATATTCTATTAGACCATATCTTTTGGGATGTCTCTCAAACAAACTTGTTGACATATTAGATATCAAATATCAATGTCCAATCTAGTTTTTCCACTTGTCATCATTTCATGATTCTTTTTCACTATTCTCTATTGAGACTCCTCTTGATCATATTTGATGACATCGAACTCAAATAACACCTCTGACACTTTCATTTGTTTATAGGCGTCATCTTCCAATACATTAAAAAAATACGTTTAAATTGTTTTCGAAGTCGAGAAAATATCAATTAATTTTTTAAAACGTCATTAATTTATTTATTTATTTTCATATCCCACATGGATTTGGCCATGGGATGTGTGTTTTATGAGTTTATCACCTGGATATTTGATAACCTAGACATTGGCCATAACTGTTGGAATAATTTTTACATCTTGAAGTCATTTGATGAGTTAAGCCACCTCATCATTCAATAATCATATTTTCTAGAAAATGCATTTTCCACCACATTTAAATTTCCATTTTATAAATGATCCCATAATCTTACTTTAGTATTTTTTTTCAACAACATCTCTTATTTCTAGTGTTCTATGCTAGTATTTTTACTCTGAGAATTGAACTTGGGCTAGTGATGGAAAACTCTCTCCAATTTATTGCTTGACCAAAACTCAACCGACATACCCTAGCATCTTATTGATCCATTTGTGTTACTCTGGAGATTACAATGTCCATTCCAAAAATACTTCAAAGTGTGATATCTATTTTTATCTGAAAGTGTCTTCCAATGAGATGGGGGAA